>DF239213.1:14742-32176 GCA_000507305.1 Breviolum minutum Mf 1.05b.01 | reverse complement strand
CTCACTCACTCACTCACTCACTCACTCACTCACTCACTCCCTCACTCATTCACTCCCTCACTCACTCACTCCCTCATTCATTCACTCCCTCACTCACTCCCTCGTCATTCACTCACTCACTCACTCACGCCTCCCTCACTCACTCCCTCCCTCCGTCGCTCACTCACTCACTCACTCACGCACGCACGCACGCACGCACGCACTCACTCACTCACTCATTCAGTCACTCACTCACCCACTCACTCATTCACCCACTCACTCACCCACTCAGTCACCCACTGTCTCTCATCTCCGCTTTCGCTCGCAGGTTCACGCTCGTTGTCAATTTCTTCTCACTCCCATTCCGAGTTTAATTTTAAGTTTCGCTCGCAGTTTCATTCTCACTCTCACTTTTTTTTTCCTCATTCTCCCTATCGCTCCCATTCTCAGTCTCACCCACTCGCATTTTCACTTTCACCATCATTGTCACCTTCACTTGCACTTTCATCTTCGTTATCATTCTCACTTTCATAAACGCGTTGGCCGGCCAAAATATTGTTGGGATACTATGCTCACAAATTTCTGTCGGATGAAGGGCCTGGCTTCATGGCAAGTTACTGCTATGGATGCAGACGTGTGGAACTCGTTACTGCCCGAATTTCTCGCATTCAGTTTGCCCAACGTTATGAGATGATATGTGATGTGTATATATGGAAGTAGGATTACGTTTGTTCTTTTTGCCCCTGTGCTTGAAACAGGCTGCCCAATGTGGCATGCAGGGTTGACCTTGACCTTGACCTTAACCTTGACTTTGACCTTGACCTTCATTCTCAGGCTCCCTCTCGTTGTCACTTTCCGCATCACTTTCGCCTTGATCTTCATCTTCAGTCTGACGACCCTGACCCGCACTTTCACTTTGAATCCCTATTTCCCTGTCATTCTCACTCGCATTTTCGTGACAACGCATGACAACGCGTGATGCCACAACCGGGCGAGGTTCCCAAATTTTTCTCGGGTACAATGCGTGTTACAGGCAATGTGCCGTAAATTTATATCTGACGCGGGCCTCCGTTCCCTTTCTTTTTAAAGGAAAAATGCGACTCGCAGGAAGTTCTGCCGCCTTTGCGCGGTCCACTTTATTTCTGGTCTGTGATTTAAAATGTGTGTTGGCTTCACAAATGGTTGCCCGAATCAAGCATCGGTATGATTGGACAGATGTGGCTGCAAACGCGGAGCAATGGATGGTAGACGTGGGCGATTTTCTGAAGTTTTTTACAGAGTAGCCGTGTTTTTTTTCACACTTGTTTTCGTACTGGCTCGCGCCCTAAAGAGGGCTGCCTTTTCGGTATGCGAACATCAGACCTCAGACCAACCTGTTCGAATTTGCTTGCCGAATGCATTGCTGGAGGTCCAACAGGTCTTCTTCACAAATGGTTGGCGAATTCATATTTGATGTTGGCAACCTTTCCCCGATTCTTAATTGATTGTTTTGGGTCATTTTTCCTTCAAGGAAACGCCGTTCGCAGGAGGGATTCCTCGCATTCGCTGAGATTGCAAATGTTTATTCGCAACCAATGAGCATGGTTTCCTAGATTTTGAATGGTTTCCTGGATTTTTGCAACGTCTGTATAAAATGAAAATTTAGCCGCGAAGCGTACAGGCCTGACTGACGGACTTATTATTCGCAGCGAAGTGAAGGAAACCAACCAAAATTTGAGAACAACATCTCCATTCAAGTGCCGTCAAACACTGGAAGACGACAGGGCCACCCCAAAAGCGACAGCTGTTCAATTACGCACTGTATATTTGTTTAGCATGCGCGCGCTGCAGTGTGGCGGCGTGGAAGCCAAAAAAAAGTTTTGTTGTGCTGCTCACCCTTTTCGGAGGTGCAGTCAAGAAGGTGCACCGAAAAAGAAAGCACAGTCAATTTTTTTTGACTTGTTTTTCCCTTACCATCCGTTACGTGAATTTTCGCGGTTTTGTCGTTATATTCCTAGCGCATGCACCTTCAGTTTCATCAGTCTTTTGTTTTTCAGTTCTCCTCTTCCTCTTCTTCTTTACTCCTACGTCCATTTTCATTCTCATATTCATTTTCGCCCTCCCAGACTGTCACTGTCACGAACGTCATCACCATTGTCACCCGGAGTTCGGTTCTTTTTTACGAGATTTCTTTACCGCAGTGAGCCTGTAGGAAGGGACTGTATCACTTCGCAGCGTCCAAACAATGCAATTTGAGTACCGGCGGTCCGAGTGTGCACGGGGGAACTGGGGCAAATCCGAGCCTCAGCTCTTTAAGGGCCGATGTCATTCGGTCTTGAATTGTCACAGCTATCCGCAGTGAAGGTTTCATCCATACTCATTTTGCCCCCCTTGTGGCCACCGGCACCTCCACTCCATTTCCATGTTCGTTTTCACGGTCATTTTGCGCGCGCTTACGCTAGCACCAACAACGTCAGCATTTTGTCAAACACCGGTTCATGACAGCGCAACGATGATCGTTGAATTCACGCCGTTCGGTTCACGCGCGCGCGTCGCCGGTTCCAAAACAGACTTTTCAGGTTTTTCAAATTTGGATGTTGATGCCGTTGCTTCAAACGGTCCATGACAAATGTGCATTTTTTTTTGGCCGGTGTATCCCAGCATATCCGATACATTTGTGTGTATCTTCGTGTGTCTGGCAGACACTTGCATTATTTGCCGCAGCGCTCGGATCTGTTCACTTCATTCCGTCGCATTTTACATGACTTCATTTCATGTCAACTCTCTCCACTTCGCCTTGGCCTCCCTTAGCTTCGGGTCAGCTCATCTCTCCTCAATGTTTGAACGAGAAGTGCGTGAAATGGTAGCTGGATCACTACCCCCTTAGCGACAAATATACTATGATTTTTAATATTTTTTTTTACTTTGGAAGGGGGGCGGAAGAAAAATGTAACAAGTGCTGGGGAGGCACTCCCAAGTGTGAAGGTCGATGCGTTTTCAAAAATTATGCGTCCTAGCTTGGGGAAACTAATATGGAAAGTCGATGCGATGTTGCGTCCAGGTGGTGTTTTGTATGTTGGTTTTCAATCCATTGCGACATTTTGCAGCTAATATGTATGAATGTATAATGGTGATTGGTTTCCTCTGGTTGCATTGTGCATGTGTGACTTTTTAATCCAGCTTGACATTTTGCAGCCCAATACGTGTCTGGTTCCTTGCAATTTCTGGACAGACTCTTGCATTTTGGGATGTGCTGCATCAACATGACGATGGATATTGATCAAGTATTGATGGGTGAGATGAAGTAATGTAGTTGGTTGCTATTCCAGTACTACTCTGTACTGCAAAGTACTACTCTGTACTACTCTGTACTACAAAGTACTACTCTGTACTACTCCGTACCACAAAATACTACTCCAGTACTACTCTGTACTGCAACGTACTACTCCAGTACTACTCCGTACTACAACGTACAACTCCAGTACTACTCTGTACTAAAACGTACTACACCAGTACTATTCTGTGCTACAAGGTACTACTCCAGTACTACTCTGTACTACAAAGTACCACTCCAGTACTACCAAGTATTACAACGTACTACTCCAGTACTACTCTGTACTACAAAGTACTACTCCAGTACTGCTCTGTACTGACAGCAATGCAGATAGAAGAGCCTGGTGCAGTTATCTCCCAAGGAGAGGTGTTTTTAACTGTTGCTCTGGGGTGTCCTAGCTTTGGGTACCTTGTGACCTCGTTCACTACCTCGTTCATACCTCGTTCCAGACCTCGTTCACTTCCCCTTCAAAAAGCATGTTCCCAAGCAGCGATTTCCAAGCAATGTGCATTGAATATGATCGTTTGGTTGAAAGATTGATATCTATGCTAGTGATGTGCGTCCCATTGTGTTTTGCAATTTCCTATTGATAAATCCCACATGTTTCTGAACTTTTTTCAACAATGCGTCACCATGCTGTTCTGAACCTAAAAACTGGTAAAAATCATGGTTTGAACACAGATCATAACATGTTTGGAATAGCGTCGCCATGCTGTTTTACTATTTTTTGCACTGACTGCACTGATTTCCTGAATGCATAGCGTCCCATGCAGTTTATATGTTGTTTCGGGAAATGCACTGAGTTTCACGTTTGGGTGTATTTGTAACAAATTTGACCCCCTCCCCCTCCTCTGCAGAATCATCTGTTTTTTGCTTGTTTGTTTGTGGGCCTCCTGAAAACAACAGGAAAGCACACCACACATGACCACACAAGAAAATCATTGAAAAACACGCGCCACGCATGAACACTGAAGAAAATCATTGAATGACACATGCCACACATGAACACATATCAAAAAGTCATTGAAAAACACACGCCACACATGAACACACAAGAAAATTGTTTAAAAACACACGCCACACATGAACACATGCCACACATGAACACAAATGCAAATCATTGAAAAACACGCCACACATGAACAGATATCAAAAAATAAAAGGAAAAAACGCGCCACACATGAATACATATCAAAAAATCACATGAAAACACATCAGAGGGAAAACGCACTTGGAAGTGAGTTGCCTGTGATTCTCGTGGGTTTTCGGAGTCAAATGTGATTATCCTATATTTGCCAAATTTTGTTACCTTAAGCATGCTTTTAGCATATGCTTTGATTTTTAGTGCTGTTTCTATTTGGATCTAAATGTTTTGTTTCATAATTGTCATCGTTTTATATAATTTAAAGATCCCTATTTTGAATATATAGGTTTCCTAAGTTACATGTGCGGACTTCTCCCTATGTTCCACTCGAGGCCCTTTGTGTGGATACCACCATGAAGCGCTTCGAGCTATGGCCACGGCCTTCGTGGTTTTCATATGGCTTTGTTTTGTGCACTCCCACGAAGCGCCTCGGGGACCCACAAATCAAAAGCTACTTGGGCTCAACTGACAGAATACTAACATGACAATGCCAAAGCAACAGTTCTGTGTTTTGGAGATATTAGAATATCGAAACGTATGCTAAATATTGTCCGTTTGCATTTTTTTAAAATATTTGTCAGACATGCAGTGGCAACTTTCATACGTTTTTTTCATTTGTTTTTTAGGATTTCAATGGGTTTTTGTTTTGAGTTTATTTTTTAAACTTTTGCTACGGTTTTCAAATTTGAATGTAATTTTGAAGATTTTGTCAAGTCTTTTCGTTTGAAAATTGTTTTTCAATGAGTTTTTACGATTTTTTCACTTTAATATTTCCTCCAGATTTTGTTAGGGTTCTTTCATTTAATTTTTTTTGTTGCGATCATCACGTCCCCAACACACAGGATGAAAACATGATTTGACTTGCCGCAGGTACATCAGATGTCGTAAATTTGCACGAATATGAACGTCGCCCCCTTTATTTACATTTTCCGGACTGACCGCTTGAGAGCTATACATATACATATATTTAGATGGTGCTTGGTCAATTCTGTATGGGTTTTGTTGGGATAATTCTGCGAGCATTGCGTTAGGACCGTAAACTGTAACGTATCTTCTTTGCCTCCTTAAAATAAAAAAATGTAAACATGTAACGGGACCATGTTGCAGACGTAAAAATGTAACGTTACATTTTCACCCTCGTGCTTGCAAAAATCAATCAAAATTTTAAAATGAAAAGTTACATTTTTACCTCTTGATGATAGCGGGGGGGGGGGAGGGGTATTGGCACTTTTGCTGTTTTTTGAAAAGCGGAGTTTTAGACACGTTGAAGTGTACCGTTACATTTTCAACCCCTCCCTTAAGGGGCTGGTGATGTAGCCGGAATGTCAAATGCCCGAACATGCCGGAACAACGCAAACGGAAGCGATTGCGAATATGCACCTTGGTTTGGTTCGCCCGGGGTCTGCTAAGATGAACGCTTGCCCCGTGCAACCTGCATGCAGCCATTATTTTTTCTTGCCGCGAATTTGCGGCATCATGGGAACAGGCATAATGCATGGTTCAGACATGATGAAAGCAGACATGGCAAAAGCAAGTGCAACAATGCTTAATTTCCAACTGTTTTCATTTTTGTTTTTGGCATGGCAATTGTTGCGGACCACTCTTGTCGCATGTGGAATCACGCAAGTTTGCCGTTGTCTCATTGGCGGACATTTCCGGCACCACGCCAAGTCCACGAAACAGTGACTAGATTCATTTGCAATCATTGTGCACTTTGGCGGTCCGGACGTGGCCATGGGTCATTGCGACGATGAGCGGAAGCAGGCCCGCGTCAAAATGGGGAGGATTAATTATATGTTTCATTCGTCGCCTCATTTGAGTTCCATGTTTTTCTTCTCCACTGTGGTTCGCCACTGGCAGGCCACGTGCGATGTTAGAACCTGGCGACGCAGCTTGTGCTTCCAAAAAAATGTTAAAAATCATATTTCCAAGGTTTTTATCGTGACAGTGATGTGCGAGCAGGCAACATCAAATTGATTATATCACACATCAATACATTAAGCAATATCATAAATTATCACTAGTCTAAATGGCAAACCGTACAAAATTTGCATAGAAATGCCTCTTAAGTTCCTTTTCCAATCAGATTTCTAGATGAGTCCGACAACGGCACAGCATTTAGTCCAGTGTCCCCCAGCACATGTTAATTTGTTTGAAGGTGTGTTGTAAAAGTGGGTTCGTCACTTATGTGATGCATTTTGTTTTGTTTAGTCTTGTCGTCACAACATTTGATTTTAAGTGTCCCCACCGTTGATCGAAAATGTGCCAGTCTCAATTGACCAGCTCTAGACTGTAGTTGCGTCCTTGCCAACGTCAACACCTCATCCGTTTGTCAAATAAGGATGTGTTACCACGTCTCCGGGATTTAGTGATGCGTTGCCCGCAGGAAACTCAATAGATGCAGAACAGAGCGCATCGGAACCCAATTTAGGGAAGCACATCATGACATTGGAACAGGAACCGCTTGCCACACGTGCAACAACGGAGGTGCGCAGTTCTCGAGGGAATCCGCTGGAGTGTCGTTTGCAAGGCGGGGCAGTGGGTCTTGCTCACCGTATGGTGTGGTTTCAAGTTTTATCATCATGTTTGACGCAGGTCACATAGATTCACGGCAAGAGAAATGATTCTATGAATTGCTGCGCACATGCTGAGGTTTACACAGATCGGTATGAAGGTGGGCCGGGAGCCTAGTGATCTTCAAACTGACGTTGTGAGGTTTGGAATGTTCCTCGGTCCTCATAGATGGTGCAAAAGATAAGGCCCATCAGCGCCAGCACCTTGGATGTGGAGATCTCAGAGTTTAGGCACAGGTGTTGGTCATCCCTTAAATTGAAAGATTCAAAGATAGATGAAAGATGGATGATGGAAAATTGAAAATGAAGAAACTTGGCTTATCAGATGAGTATGCTCCGAGGCCGCCAAGAGTAGCCTGGCAGACCTCGTCGTGTTTGATGACAATGCACAAGGACTTGCTCCAAGGGGAACAGGGATGTGCACCAATCAGTCAAATCATCATAGGAAATTGACAATTGCCAAACAAGTGCCACCAATGCTCGTGGACATGTGCTGTCGATGCAGCGTTATTTTGGCTGTAGAGTATACGGAATATGGAACCATGATATCGCACCAAAGCAAAGCAACAGATGAATTTGTTTTGTGATCTTGCTCTTTCGAATGTCTATCAAATATGACTTAGGAAACCCAGTTTTGATATTCCATTCAGAATATTCAGGTTGCTGTTTTTTGTTTGGGCATTCTTGGCACCAATCTCGCCCTTCAAAAAAGGCATGTTCGCCACGCTTTTGCCTTGGCAGACAAAACCTCGGTAGCACAAACAGATTTTGTGAAAAAACCATTGCGAACAATCCCGGTTGAATCTATGCGACTTGACTTCGAAGTTCATCATTTAGATTTTTGCACATTTACATGGCAGCATTTATCATGATTCATCATTTAGATATTTAGCATCATTTGTCATATATCATTTTTTCAATATATGATATATCGTACCGGACCGTAGGTGAACCTTACGGGGAGCCCAATGATGCTTTGAGATCTTAGGCCATTTTTTCTTGAGCAAGGGCGAAACATTTTGCTTCGCCAGTACCCCACAAGCCATATGCCATTTTTCGATTCTGACCATGCAAACATCCTGGGAATGATAGAAGAAAACATCGGACAAAAGGGCGTCTGTTAAAACAACCTCCATCTTGAAATCACAGCATCATGGCGATGATTTCGAGGTCAAAATGTGTGGCCGCTGGGGGATGTGACCATGGCATGGGAGATGATGATATGATATATGTGTCGTTTTTACACATGTATATACATATTTACATCTGAATATACATGATTCCGTGTGGATCACCGCCACTACTAGTCATCGTTGTGGTCCACCAATACAAAGATCAGATACACCTTGGCACACACCTCTATCCCCACTGTTTTTCATTGCCGAGAGGCGGCCTTTGATCCTGAGATTCGGGCAATGCTTGCTGATGATTGCAGTGCTTTTATTCCAACAGGCGGGACTGACATTTCACAGGATGATGAAGCTGTAGGCCATCGTGCCATGGGTGTGATTACAACAAGTCTTGAGACTTCGGGGAGATTTCAGTCACGTAAGTTCACGTCTTGGTTGTAGGGTGATCGTGCGTGGATGTAGATCATGGAGCTTCAGCTCGAAACATTTTAGGTTGAACATTTTCAACCGGAGGTTCTCACCCCATCTTAGTGAATGTTCTGAACAGTTCTACAGTATGTATTTCCTGAAATGGGGACAGTCCCAACTTTTTTCAATCATGGCTTTTAGTGAAACAGCTTTGACTTGGAACAACGGAGCCCAAACACAGATTCTGGAACACTCGCATCTGGGTGTAGATTTTGTAAAACGCCCACGTAAAACGCGTACCCGACATCATCCTACCATACAATTTTTCAACTGTCGTGTAGGCCTGGGTGGAGAATTTTCTTGGCCATTTCGGGCAGATATCGAGGCACAAGGGTGGATGAGGTTCGAAGGTGAGGGAAGCTTGAAATTTTAGATATCTGCGCATATGATTCATATAAATGCTGGTGTGGATTATCACTTATGTTACTTTTGCTGGAGAGAGTCAGAGGTAGAAAGAACTACCATCAACCGTCACAAACAGTGGAACATACAGTAAAGTCGAGCGTAAATAGATATCCACATACACAGATTAGATTCCAGTGGGATTCATGTAGGGGAACCATGCACCAAACACTGATAACCGATAGGGGACACCCCAAAAACCGATACCCTTATATCCTCAATGTACGGGTTTCTTGTGCAAAACCAGTCGGTCTTAGCATTGTGCAATCTTGCAGCCATTTGGCGTGTCTTCAGTTGATCGCGACATTACAAGTGTTGACATATTCGCTATCTAAGCTCATGGGCAAATACAGCAAAGCAAGTAAAAAGGAACAATGTCGTATCCGGAGGCCCAGATCGAAAGTACGAGCTGCAAGCCGATGATGCAGACATTCAACAACAAATCGAAAAAACAAACACAATTGGATAGGCGGAGGAGAAGGGCAACGGATGCTAGCCAACAAGATCGCGACATACAATCAGCTCCTCTTCTTTGTCCTCCTCTTCCACATCAGAATGATTGTTCGACGCAACCATTTGAACAAAAAACAGCATTTTCAGGTCAATTGCCAAGGATCCTGTTATTGCCGAATATGCACAAGTATGAAGGATTACCAAACACTGATAACGGATAGGGGACGCCCCAACTTGATGATGTCCTTGTGGGGAACTGTACCTTTCGTCCGACACCCATATGAATATATTATAGGCAATACTAGACATGTCACAGGCCGGACTAATAGGATCTACTAGGTCTAGATTCTGCTGGCCCCACTACTGCAAGCATTACATCCATGCCATGCAGCACTTTCCATTCCTTTTGCTTTATGACTCTCCTTCAGCGACACA
Organism: Breviolum minutum Mf 1.05b.01; assembly: GCA_000507305.1. NCBI lineage: Eukaryota > Dinophyceae > Suessiales > Symbiodiniaceae > Breviolum > Breviolum minutum. The sequence goes on along the minus strand of DF239213.1, from coordinate 22,279 downwards.
AGCTGGACAAAAAACCGCCAGGTGTGCGAGACGTGCCATGCCTCCTTCACCATCAGATATGCCTACGGTGGAGGAGTTGGATGATTCCTATCCAGTAGCTTGGTGTGATTTGATGCCCACGGCGCATGGCCTTCCTATCAATCCTGTTTTGAGAGGTAGGGAATTGTGGGCAATTAGGGCCAAGATGGTGTGAGTCTGAAGATGTGACATGTTTCGCAGTGCGTTGGTAGGATGCGAACTTGCATGCTGCCGGGTACGCCTTTATTTTGTTCATATGTATTTTTGTTGGGTGTCGACCTTGTGCGATAGAAAAGCCTATGGCACTTCACAGTTGACACTACTATGTGCTTGCCAGTACCTCTGACCTGCAAACGGCTCTTGTGATATTGGCAATGCGTCCCAAAACCCGTCGTAGGAAGATCAAAGACAGCAACTTAGTGCCTACTGTAAATTGATAGAACAAGTCAGATACAACCGGGGTTCAGAATTCTTTTCATGGATCTGTTTTGAATGTTTTTTTGCGGGATGTTGAGGGTGGTTCTCTCATCAAGTCGCCTTAGCTTATAAAGATTGATGTGGAATTTTGTCTATAACATTTGTGATCTTGGATCAAAGCTGTTGACACCGTTGTGTTCCCCCTCAGGACCTGGGGCGACGAGAAGTTGCCATTTTGGCCAAGGGCGAGAATTGGGCGGTGGTTTATAACCCCTCGGGTGCAGCAGCCCATTGGCACCGCGATTTTTCGGAGAAAGAAGGCCACAGAATGGGTCTGAAGTGCGGTGAAAGGACGTGAACGGCGTGAATTCAGGATGTTCATCCACCCCAAAAAGCAAAATACACCTACACCTAGACTGTCCTGGACTTCAGTCTTCAAAAATGGATCATGGAAGGATATATAAACTGCTTTCTCATAAACCATCAGAAACCCATCAAAATGAGTTGAAAACGCATGTCTTTCTGAACAAGTTGGGGTTGAAATGTAACTCAGCACGTCAAACTTCCTTGAACCTTCCCTTGAGCCCTTTGACCCAATCAGGCTTCACCTTGTTGGGCCGTGCCAAACGTACCTTGCGGCGAAAGCTGCATCTCGTGGGGCGGTTGGATCGTTCGGTGAGTGGTCTCAGTTTGCTGGCCTTTGACCCAGAAACAGCTGAGGCAGGCTGACGGTTAGTGGAATGGTGGTGGCAAAGGGAGTTTCATTGTTTTGTGAAGGAAGGGTAGGGGGTGCTATTCAATGGGCAAGTTTTTTTTTTTTATCGAAAGGGTTTCATGAGATTGCTTTGGAATAGGAAGGATCGGAAGGAGAAGTGGAGGTCGTGAAGGGGTTGGCTGGTAGCTTGCAAACACCCTTTGTTGAAAGATATTTGCTTGTCACCATTACCGTAAGGCTTTGCAGTCGGTGAACGCGTCAAAGGTCTACTATGCGCCGGAAAGCCCAGATGAACACCACGGCTGTGCTTGCTGCTGTTTTGTTGGAGTCTTTGATTGTCGTTGCCCTCCAAGATCCCCCAAGCATTTGATACCCAAAAAAGAACTGCTGCAAAATTTAGATACACTGCATGAAGGGCGGCTTTTATTGATGCATTGGGCCATTTTTGTACCAGAGTCTCTTGTACCAGAGTCTCTACGAATCTCATGGCATGATTTGTACAAAACCTTCATCTGGTGCCTTCCCGTGCAGCTCTGCAACTGAAGTGGGAGGCTGCTTTGCATTTGGAACCTTCGAAGATCTACAGTGATACGTGCCATTTCCATACCAACAGACAATTACCCACAACTGCAGGAGATTCAAACCATTGACCAAGTATGACACCATCTCATCTCTTCCCACGACCTGTTTCCCATCTTTGGGATCAGCAGGTTATGCCGTAATAGCGGTGAAGCCTTCTTCGATCAAGGCCATTTTTGGCTTCGCGGGGTGAGCGGTTGATGTGAGCACTAAATAGCAGAGACATTTTTGTTGAGGCCATGGAAACTGGATGGTTGAAAAACTTAGCATCTGTACACTGTTCCTCTCTCATCATAGGAGTCTCCATTCTCTCTCTCTCTCTCTACACTTTGAAGATGGTTCGAGATAAGATATGCGTTTGAACACTCAGAGTGTTTCAGGTAATGGTTTCGTCTTCCTTTTTCCAAGTCACTAGCCCCAGGCCGCTTCGCCATTACCCGGCCGTTGCGGGACAAGAAACCGTTTGGGAAGAAACATGGTGACGGGATGACGCTCGGACACAATTTGATCTAAACTTGCTGCGATGCTTTCGCGATTTTGTCAGCCGTTGTTTTATGGGATAGGTGCGGGTGGTGGTACTTATTGAAGCACGCTCTTGGTTTTAAGATGATTCTCACCATCAACTTGTTGAGATATCAACCGTCCCCCTTGGCAGCTTTACCAGGAAGGAGAGTCACACGGATGTGGAGGTGCTTTTTGGTGGCATCTTGGCTTGGGAGTTTTTAGATGTTTTTGGTGGCATCTTCACCCATGTTTTGAAGGCCGCACAAACCACCGCTATCTTTTTTCCTTGCACTTCTATACGCTTCTCATTGCAAACTCTCAGCTTTCAGCTGTTGTTTTTTCTCAGTTTTTGTCAGCCAAATTTTCAGTAACTGACGAGTGATTTATCCATGTTTATCCCTTCATCCCAGCAGCCCAATGGGTGGGCTGCCAGGACCCCGGGGGTAGTTGGCCTGCCACCCATTTCTCCAAGGTAAGGATCCGAATGGCTGCTTGATCCGTGCGGAGCCGAAGACCGGCCGCTACCACCAGATTCGGCGACACCTTCGTGGCTCGGACTTGGGTACAGGTGTGTATAAGAAATGGAAATTAAACACATAGAGGTGAGAGGTGAGGTATATGCGAGTATAATGCGAGTATACACATAAATATCCATATGATGTATGATTATAATGTTAATGTAAATAGATCAGGCGTCCGTTGATGCTCGAGGTCGTTTTCCGCTCCTCTCACTCGATTGGTGGCTAAGGAAACATCTCTTTGCCAATTCTGGGGGATGGGCTACTTGTCTCGCATGTCGTTTTCACACATCTTATGATTGTGGAGAGCAGCTACAAAGTTCATCTACAGTTGCTCTGCTCCAGGTATTGCAAGAGGAAAACACGGGAATACTACGAGTCCTTTGGAATCCAGCTCCCGCGTCGAGTCTTGCTTCACTTGTGACCTAGTCGAGATGGGTCGTGAATGCTTTTTGGGGGTGGTAGATACTCGTAGTATGAATGTATGAGTTGCAACTATGGATGAGCGATGATGGGTGATGTGTGATGCTTATTGCCGCCAAAAAAGGCAGCAATCTTTCATCCCATGGTAAGCAACAAGACTCCAATGATGGTCCTCCATCAAGAGTCATAGTCATAGTTGCAAACTGAACACGGACCATCATATGCCCATAGAAAAACGTGATAAAGTTCGGAACACCATCCAGGTATCCCTCATATCAACTCATACCATATGATACCAGTCATTTTCAGATTTCAGCTGTTCTTTTTTTTCGGATGGTGGATGGTCAGAGTCGAGGTATAGCATCCGGGTGCCTGCTACGGGCAAGACTCCGGAGCTGTATGTTACCTGCCCCTTGCCTCCGAACTTTCAGAGGTTTATCCGACACTCGGCCTGCTTTATCCGTTAAGCTTTTTTGGTTATGGGTTCGGGTCTGAAGAGCACAAACTGTGTGCATGAGTTGTTTTTTTTCCTTATCATATGATGAAAGGACGCTTGCTTGACATTTTTACACCTGATGTATTGATATTACCTAGATTGTTTATATCAATATCAATCATGGATATGTTCTAGGCCTAATCTCAATAATGTCAATGTCATTAAACTATCAGGGGATTATGAGCATTTATGTGCGGCATGACTTGTTTTTTGGTCAAGAGTTCAATACACCTGATACGTATGTTCAGACTGTTAAGCTTGTGATAGAAAGTCAGTTCTTAATTGCACACCATTGTCCCAGAGACTGTGAGCAGATCTTGGAAAGGTAAAATGGACTTCTGTCAGTTGGAAGATGATACTGATTCCACCCGTTGTGGTCGTGCTTCTCAGGAGACTCGTGGGAGCCTCATCAGCGACATGGGCATGGTGTATCAGCAGAGATTGCGCATCCTTGTGGTTGCTACAGATGTTGACGGATTCCGTTGAACATTTTGAGTGGGTCCATATTGTCTCAAGGGCAGGGCAAAATTGCAAAGGTACTGAAATACCATCGCAGTTTCTCATCTCTGTGGTTTCGTCGTTCTTCGGCAGCCTTTCGAAAGGCCTGGTGTTTCAATGTGAGGTTTCCGAGCTGGGCAGCAAAGGTGGGATCGGGCTGACATCGTCATGTATCATTATAAGACTGATGTACACATGATTAAGAAATCAATTTTACAGAGGGAGATCCCTGCACTTGACTACAGGAATGTGTCTATATAAATACTCACACATACAGACAGATGTGCTTGCATACCAGTGTGTGCAAGGATGCTCTTTCATCCAAAGTTTAATAAAGTTTATATAAACTGACGCACATGAGATGAATGGGATGTTATGTGATGACATTTCTTGGAGGGCTTGGCTCAAGTCCTGGGGGTCCTGGCCACGGTGGAAATTTCACCGTGGCTGACCGTGGCACCTACGATGACTAGCCGTGACAAGGAGTGTTGGACGGGTGGAAGTGGAACCGACAATGGATGCAGACAATCGATTGCCTTTCCCTTGGGTAGCATATATTACAGATATTTTAAGAAAAAATAAAACAGCAGGAGGTTTAGTTTTCTTCCTGTAAGATATCTAATTTGGATTGAAAGTCAGAAAATAAAGGTGCGACAGAGTGGTTGGTGCTCCCTGAGCCAGGTAGCAGTGAACTTGTCGGAACAGCCTACCGTGATTCTAGCAAGCGCGTTAGAAACCAACAATTACATGTACTAGACACAGTCCCTGAATATATAACATATTATTGTTACTCCATATTTATTGTACAATTCTACTATGACATGTTTTTTGTGCGAAGTGAAGTTCCGTGCCATTGCACGCCAGGATAGCTTCTTCCTCAGTGCCTTAGGTCACCAAGCGCAGAGTCAACGCCTGTCAGCCGCACATCATTCCATCTCCTGCGTCTCGCGGGATGCACGGCAGAATGTCTTCATTACCGAACGCCATATCCGACCCAACCGTTTGGGACGCGAATCTCCCAAGGTGGCAGATGGGGAAGTGTGGATATGTGAGTCGAAGTAGTTGATGAATTGAACGTTTTGAAACTTCCTGAAGGTGAACTAAGATGTTCAAGCTTTTGGATGATGTTCTGTGATTTTGTCGCCTGTGCCAGAAGATCAGGTGGATAGCATCAACCTGCCCTCCACGTTAGATACTAATTTGGCCACCACCACGGGCCTTGGCTACGGTGGGCGTTCTGATTTCACGGCCATCAAGGTAGACCCTGCTACCATTCCAAGCGTCTTGGTGGCAGCCTTGCAAGGAAACAATACGGTGGATACAATATCCTTGGGCAGGATTTGATGAGGTGGTGGAGTTGAACCTTTGACTGCTGCAGATCATGGTTCCTTAATTTTCGCCTCTATATGTTTTTACCAGGGTCGTCTTATCCCCACTGGAGTCGTCAAAGGTCATCATGGAATCATGGGAGTGACGAATTTCCACTGTCAAAGGGTCAACCTGAAGCGTCTTTGGAGGAATCCAGCTGGGTAAGATACGACAAGCACCCCTTGCATGAGGCAACGATGCTATGAACCTTCTGCCGGATGGGCAGCAGTTCAAGTACAAGCGAGATCCGAAGATTGTGATTGGCAACTGGAAGTTAAAAACACAAAATAAACAAAACATATTTCTTTGAGTCGGTGTGTCTCAAGAATGTGCTCCCCAAATCAGAAATGAAGGAACTGTTGGTGACGTGCTTTCTTTCAGATTCCGTGAAGAACACATAACGATTATCTGATTTGATAGTGCAGCGAACCGCATTTTGCTCCGTGCCGATTCTGCAAAGCTCTTTGTTTTTTTTTGGCGCGGGGCAGTTAGCAGAAGCACCCTTGTGTTGCTGCAACAGATATGTCAATAATTAGTGATGTCTGATTATCAGGTTATTCCATATGCCGGCACGCTTGCATGTGCAAAGACTTTTTTTTTCGGCCCTGCTGTGTCATATTTTTTTGCAAATATTGGTTTGTTAATGTTGTTGCATTTTGTGATTGTTTGTTGCACAAATAATCACAAGTCAGCAGAATTCTTGTAAGAGTGTTTGTAGATGGTGTATTTCCTAAATTCAAGCTGATAAACAAATGAATCATCAATCAACCAACAAACAAATCAAGCAGGAAGCGAAAAAGCACAGACAACATGCCAATCAAGTAGATAGACACAATATTAATTTGTCAATCCTTTTTTAGCACTGAATGAGTCAAACAAATAGATATATGAATAAATGAGTGTGAATTGATGAAAAACAAATAGATGAAGGTATACACACTGCTTCAGCTAAGACAAGGCCTTGATTGTTGTATGATTTTGTGAACGATCTCCGAGGCACTGAGCCACGGTTCAGCCTCAAGGAATCTACACTGTGACCTGATAGCAATAGCGCAGGGTTGCAGGAAATGCGAACAAGAAATCACCATAAACCTACAGGAAAGAATGCATCTTGGTCCTCTTTGTGGGTGTTCAGTTTTGGTGGAAGATTTCATTTTGGGGAGAAGGCCATCCCCGAAGAATGTGCCACGTTTCAACCTGCAGGTTGAAAACCCACAAAGCTGCCTTTTTTGGCCGTGGTTCTCCTGGTCCAGCAGCTGTGGGCGAAGAGTTTGGTCCAAAGTTTCAGGCGCATTTGGTGCATGTCAACATGGTGGTGTGGATAAGGGAATATTGAATAGATCTTGCGGTATATACTCTCATATGCGGCATTCATATACTGGATCACTTTTGGAAAGCACTAGTCTTCAGGTGGAACATGCATGTAAGTTTCAGGGAGGGTGAGGAAAACATCTTCAAAATCATGAGGATTTTTGAGGGTAGCAAACCACCGGGAGGCCACCAAAGCACGCATGGCGATGGCAATGCCCTTCGCGCACAAGACCAAGCTGGTGTGGCCTGGGGTTTACAACAATCCTCCAGAGGTGGGGAAGACATGGATGAGTAAGGTGGTGTAACTAGGCACGTTGAGCTGGTGGTTCAGAGTTTGGAGAGTTTGTGTTCTGTTTCATTGAAGATGAAGTTTTATTTTCATTTTCTTATTTTCATTTTGGTGTACTTATATATATATATATATATATAGAGGCTGGCAGGCCACCAGAGTGCAGTTTTTTATTGATTTATGAAATTGAAATATCACAAGTTATCACAAGTTTTCATCATCATATAAAGACATGAAATTTGACTATATATTTTAATGCGTTGTTCCCTGAAGTAAACTTGTTTCATTTGAATCAATTAGCTTTCATTATATAGTAACCTTTCCACAAGCACCCTTCTTTGTACAAGCTTTCATCTTTTCAAATGATTGTTGAAAAGTGATTCTTCTAATGGTCAATTTTA
>DF239213.1:0-14631 GCA_000507305.1 Breviolum minutum Mf 1.05b.01 | reverse complement strand
TTTTTTTGGTTTTATTGGTTTTCTCGAGGTTTTTTTGGTTTTTTAGTGTTCTATAAGTTTTTAGGTGGTTTTCCAGTTCTTTTTGGTTTTCAAAGCTCTTATTTAAATGTTGAATTCTCTTGTATTCTGGGTGTTTATGACCTTTTGTCCCATCAAAGGGCTTCCACCGGGAAAGAAACAAGACATTGAACAAATATTACATTGGATAATATCAAATTAGTTTTGAAAACTGCATGAAATTAGCTTTGAAAACTGCACTCTGGTGGCCTTCCGTACTGTATATATATTATGTATATATATATATATCTTTACTATAAACATGATGTGCGCAAACATTTCATCCTTATTTTTACCACAAAATCTATCAGGCTAGGATGACAGCCAATTTACTGCCAATACTCATCAGGCGAGATGTCTTGGTCAACGCACACATTGAAGTAACTGAGATCCTATAAAACAGCTGGAACATTGAGGCATGTTTATTCCATATTTCGGATAACATCAGGGATTTTGGGTCGTTTCCAGTGGCATTTCTGGGGATTTTTTGCTGTGTCCTTCCAGGCACAGATTTGTGTCAATCCAGCCCTTGTTGCAAGGTGGGCCCTGGCACGTTCGAACGCAAGGATGTGTCCATCGGACCACAATACCTGTCGAAGCGCAAGAATCATTCCACATATTCCTTCGCACGAGGACCAAAGTTTGGTAGGGCAACTTCTTCAGATGATGTGGCTCGATCTGTTGCGGTACGACTTGGGATGGTGGTGTTTTTCGAAATGCTAGAGTTCCTGCAGGCCACCCCGTGAGGATGTTGGGGCTCACAGTGGTGTAATCCTGATTATTCGAGATTCCGTACTGGAATCAGGATCTTTACAGGTGGTTGCCACAGTGATCCACAGTGAAAGGGGGGGAAGTTCAAGCTTGGTTACCCAGTTTTGACACTTCCATGTTGGATCCCTTTTAGGTAGGCAGTCTGGAAGGGATATGACAAGGTTTCCTGAGAATATCTATGACAGTGTGCTTAGAAATCATGGACCCCTTTGAACAAGTCATCCATTTTTACATGATGAATTATCAAGGTACTCACCATGTATAAATGTAACTGCAGGAAACATGCCTATAAGCCTGGGTTTTAGATGATTTTTGATCTCTCAACTTCAAGCTATTGTTTGCATCTTCGTTTGAGGTCATCTCCAAGTATGATGCTGCCCGCAGTTGCTTCGGCAAACAGGTGCTGCATAAGAATCGCAGTGCACCTAGCGTGGGCTTCAATCATGATACGCGGGATATGCGTGCCAAGACAAAGGTGTGCATGACTCGTTTGGATGAAGGGCCTCGAGCCAATTTTACCAAGATGCACATTCGAATGCCCCAATTGCCAATGGAGAAGCATGTTTTAGCCAGTGGCTTTGGATGAAGTCTGGCATCAAAAAAACCTGTGACAAGGTGATACCAGTTTGATAGCCTGAAGTCCAAATGTACTATTGACCCTTCATTACTGCACCTTTTTACCTGAAGGCATGGCTGTTTTTCAGAATTGCATAGAAATGCTACTTGGGGGTGAATCCTGGATAAGAAAACACCAATTAGCAGGAAGATCTGATTGTGACTTTGTGACAGGGAACTTTGTAGCACTGCCTGTTACGTGGGAGAAATGGCCCACAGATCTAGCCTTCTCCGTCCAAAGGTGAGATTTGAGTTTGAAAGGATGGTTCAACACTCGGTGCTTTTTGGGTCCATGAGCAGCCTAGCCTTGAACCTGGGATTGATATTGTGTGTGAAGTCATCCTTGATTTTAAATCTCCGGGAGTGCGAGAAGAAATTGGTTTCACGAGTTTTAGAGCTGCATTGCCAGAATCCAAGTGCTTTAAAAAGGGCTTGATGGTGTCGTTGGTGCCATGTTGGAGACGGGTTGGACATTTGGGTTTTCTCAGATTTCCGGACGTTGTCATTTTGTGGTTGTAGATCTCTCCAGGCTGAAGCAGCACTTCCAGAACTCTTCGCAGCACCAAAAGTGAGACTTCCACCAATGGCAGCTTCACAGGCCCGCGGCCAGTGGCAGGGTTGGAGTTGTGATGCCCCACGTTTAGCTGGAAGATTCTTAGAGATTTTGGATGACCTCCATGACTCCATGACCTCCCCAATGTTGAAAGAGGTTCTGGAGCGGCAACGTCAGCATGCACGGCCACCTTCCAGTTACTTGGATCTTTATGGACAGCTCTGGGCTTGCTGGGCCAAAGGGTCCCAAACCCCAAACCCCAACGTGTTAAGCTCTTGGCTGGGTCCAGATATGATCAAACCAAAAGAAAGGGACGCAGCAAAACGAAGGTCCTTGGCTTCGCTTCAAAGACTGGCTTCGAAGGCGATTTCCAAGTCGAAGGCCGGCTGATGTTGAGTGCCCTAAACCTTCTGCCTCTTTCACGATTGACTATATAGTAGGGAGAAAAATGGAGAAAGGATAGGGAAGGATATTTTCAGACTTGTAGTCATTTTGAGGAAGATTACTTTTTGGTTTCGGCAGGGGAAAAGGGTTGGGTTGGCTGCGAGGATGGTCAGTCGTTCCATTGTAACATGGATTCGGGATGATTTCGGAATGGTGGGCTAGTTGCGAGTTGAGACTGATAGTTTGTACCTGCACTGTGAGGAAGGAGGCAGCCAGCTTAGCCAGACATTGGTGAGGTGCGCGTGGCAAGGACAGCAGATGCGGTTGGCTGTGCCACATGTATGGATTGAATTGTCTTGAACAAAAGGCATGTGCAGGTCGAGTCCTTACGTGCAGTCCATATTGCAGCAAGTTTTGGTGGATTCCACTTCGGTCCAATCATCAGGACTTGGGATCGCTGACCCCCTGCGAAAAGCTTCACCACCCACCTACACCTCGGCATGCGAAGAAACGAATGAAAAGAAGACATCCATATCAGTGCCATGTTATGCCATGATGATCCATGATGTGCCATGCGTGTCAGTGCTAGCCAGGAGAAAGTCTAAGAGTAATGAGCTGATTGCATTTCAACTGATTTGAATTTGAGTTTTTTCTTCGGTCTGCAGATTCCGACCTGAAAGATCGAATCTAAGTACGACATTCGTCGAAACAAAGCAGCTGGGCTCAAAGAGCGATAGAGCCATGGACCTGGAGGACTTGAGCCCGATATATTTGAAGCTGGGCTCTTGTCACTATTGTCCTTGTATTTTTGCACCCCCTCTTGATTAGAACGACTAGAACGTGTCACTTGACCTCTGTACTTCTGCTTTGTTCGTTCATTTTGGAGCGAAGGCTGCTGCTCTCCAAGGGTCCACCCTACTTGTCCCGAGGAAATACTTGCTGGGAGGCGGTTATGCCGCTCTTCTCGGTGCAACTCGGTATAAGGGACCGTCAAAGTGGATGTCGTTGTTGTTGCTCTTGCTCTTCTCCTTGCCTGTTCTTGATTCTTGCTGTTCTTGTTGCGCTCCGTTGTTTTCTATCCTTGTTCTCCCCTTTTCTTCTTCTGATTCTTCTTCTTCTTGTTGTTGTTGTTGTTGTTGTTGTTGTTGTTATCTGCAAATTGATTTGAACTGACATGTATTGTAAGCAAGCCCCTATGTCATTGTCAGTACTTCTCTAGAGGGGGTCCGCGTGCACAATTCAATGCATGCAAAGAACGACCAGCCCTTCACATTTCCCAACAATTCCCAACATGTCCAGGGATGTGTCCGTCAAAAAGCGTGTGAAACCAGCCCATCTCAGGTGAATTATGCCTCCCTGTCAGGGAAAATGGGGGCACCCAATGCGCAAATCTCAAAGGCTTATTCTAGCCCTGTGACTCCAGCAGGCTTTGCCTTCAGTCCCTGGAGCTGCAAATCTATGTGTGCATCTAAATGAGGGCGCATGTGAGTTGCAACATTTCTTGCTTTGCAATGATATTGGGCTTCCTTTTAGTTTTTGCATATCCTGTTTCCAACCTAATCATATGCTCGTTTTCTGACCCCGGATTTGTGCTTAGCAATGGTGGATAATGGTGGTTTGTTGTCCATATTTAGGCCCAGCTTAGGCGCCTCGTTACTCCAAGACTTAGATGAATGATGTAATGATGATGAATTTGCCTGAGGTATTTGGGGCCCTATTTTTCTCCTGCAGGGTGCTGGAGTGTTCGCTTTGTTGTCAGATGCCTTGCCGTTGGAGTCATTGAGAGCCGTCTTTCCTTACTGGTTTGGCACATGGTTTTGGCAGAACTGTGGCTTGGTATCCTATGTCATTTCGGCTGGACCATGGAAGTTGAGCCTTCCAAGTGATGAAACCTGCGAATTCATAGATAATCAGATAATCATAGATATACCATCCTGGTGCCACATTTTTGTGAGATACTTCATCCAAGAGGTTCTCTCAATGGCTTGGAATTTGTGTACCCCAGACCCTGGCCAAAAACATTTTGTTTACTGGTGAAACTTAGATTGCAACAATGACTTCATTGACTTTGTCCATCGGCCCATGCGGAGCAAAGTGACCCGAGACTTTCCACCTTGCCTGAGATGTAGATTATATCATATTTCATCCGCGATTTCTAAGTTTTTGATTTGCAATCTTCCCTAGATTTCCGTACAAGCAGCATATTCTGGAACCAATTGATGTTGCCTCCAATTCTCTCAAAATGGAACGGTGACCAGCAAATCCATCACCTTCGTCTGAGGTTGGCAGATCACCTTCGTTTCTTTGCCGCTGACCGATTTTGAGAACAAGAGACTTGGACAAAGAAATTCTGACACATTACTGGCGCCCATCATGATCGGAAGCATTTAATCCAACGACCTGTGTGCATTGGAATGTTTGTGCTGTAAATCTAGTAGCTTTCGTCCAATTCAAGTATGTTTCCAGGGGGTGTTGTCCATCTGTCAACCATCCCTTTACCCCACTTTTCTAAGTTGAATGTGTCATTAAAGGCTCTGCACGTCTTGCAATTTTTTTGACCTACCATGTGAACAAGACACCAGAGTAGTCTAAAGGGGTTGAGATGGGAAATGTCTCCGGGTCGCATCAGTGGAACAAACTGGCCTGGCTGTAAATCAGTTGATCCTAGCTAGCTGTGATGAATCGAGCAGCTAAGAGCTAACTAAGATACCAAACAATCCAAGAACCTGGTGCTAGTAGTCATGAGGGACATTTTATCGTGAGCGTGAAGACCAATGAGAACATGATCACTGAAAGATGCTGAAACCATCTGAAATTCCAAGCGCTGAGGAAAGAGAAGATTTTTCGCCTATTGTTGGGATGTGCCTTGCAGCTGTTGGCAGCCCAGAGTAGTAGCTTGGTCGTTAAATGATGTTGAAACAGGATGATGAAACATTCTAACACTTTGTTTGCAGAATGGCAGGGTGTGAGGAAGCTAAAAGTCATTCACTTGATAATTCTCATGGTGGCATGATTGGCATGAGTCATTACACTGTCTTAGACAAGGGGTATTGAACATATTGAACCACGAAGCTTGGCCATTTTCCCCCGGGCCAATGAGGCATGACTGTGACGGGACAGCAACTGAGAGCTTTGGAGGATCGACGTTGTTGTTGGATTCTCCGGACGCCCCATGGTTTTTGAATGGAAAAGATGTCCTAAAAGAGGGAGGATCAATGCATCTTGCGGAATCGAACTGAAATGCCTGGGTCAGGAGTCTAGCCTTTTGCGTACGGCTCTGCTGGATTTCCCTTCAGGTGCAATTCAGCGATCTAGGAAGTTTGGTGGAGATTCTGCTTGCCATTACTCCCCATACACAAAAAAAGGCACATATTGGCACATGGCACGGCCAAGTCAACAGTCAAGATATGCACTGCCAAAGCTGCAGTCACTTCAGGTCTGAATGCCGGATGGTTGGGTGCTGCTTCTGGAATTGGAGTCAGCCTCGCCCTACAGCACTGGCCCCGTGGAAATTGGATAACGCCCAACCGAGGCGCCATCCTGCTGAGCACCATATGCGGCTATGGTGCGACTGTGGTGCTGACTTTGGGAGTCTTAGCCAATCTCAACTATCCAATTTGCAGTATGGCAGTGAACAAAGGGTTTGGGTCGGTGGTCTTACATTTCAAGTTCTTGTTTTTCAAGTTTTATTTGAAGCAGCTGCAAGCAAAAGAGCTAGATATTCAATGATATTCAACAATGTTACATTTCTCTCAACCAACATGCCAATATCCCAACTTACTAGCCTCAACTCCGAACCTCTCCCTGCATTAAGGACAAGGAAACAGCTATGGATTTGGACTTGGCTACTCTTTGGCCACAAGCTGGGCTTGTTTCGGTCTCACCAAGGCCACCACTGCTCCAGAGGTGGTGCGGAAGGCGGCATTGGGTGGATTTGTCCCTTAGAAACACAAATGGGGGTTTCCAAAAATAGGGGGAAACACCCCAAAAATGGATGGTGAAAATAATGGAAAACCTTATTTAAAAGGGATGATTTGGGGGGAAAACCCCTATTTTCGGAAACACCCAAATGGAGTTTGGTAGTTGTGGAGTTCAACTTTCACCATTTACCTGGTCAGTTTGACTTAAATACGAAACCCTTTTCGTTTCCCTTCTCAAAATTGTGGCAATTTGTTACGAGTGGAAATTCCAGTGGATCCTGTCACGGCGCAGGTAGCACGTGGTGGCATGGGAGCTTTTGCCGGGCTGGGCCTGAGCTGCTTAGTGAATCGCTAAAGGGGACTTGGTGGAAAGCACCGAGTTCTGGAGCGACATTTGAGTGTGGAACCCACAGGCATGAAATCACATATGTATATACATTATATATATATAGAGATGATTTGCATCATTATCACAATATCATATTATCACTATTGCAGTATCTTAACATATTGTGCATGTTGCATGTTGCATGAAGATAAGATAATATATGATCTGTACCTAGTCTGGAATTCCATTTGCCGCTCCAGCCTCGGAGAGCTTCCCTTAGCTTCCAGTTGACATGGCTTACATAGAAACGACCCGGATGGTGTGACCGCCATGCATGCCTTTGGTCCTGCAGATATTCTAATTAGAGGCATGCATTTGAAAAAAGAACAGTCCAGATAGCGAATAGACTTGGCACCTGGAACCTGAAAGTCAATGATTACAGTGCTTTACAGCAGTGCAAAGTGGGAAGGCCTTGTACCTTGTGCTACAGTAGCAATTCGAGCATCCTCGGGTTCCAGGTTGCTGGACATGTGCGAAAATAGAGCTGGCTGTCCATGTGCATGGCGCTTGCTGAAGTGGCTGCTGCTAGATGCGGAGGGATTAATAAGGCATGGTCCATGTGGTACTTAAAGGGGTAACAGGCTGAATTGAGGACCCCCTGCGAGATATGCAAAACAATTACCGGAAACCAAGCAATATCCTTGTGGCAACAGTGTCTCCAGAGGAGATACTCTCTTGCGACTTACTGATGCTGCAGCCCTGTGATCCTGGCATGATTCGGTTCGAAGACTTGAAGGGTTAACAAAAACTTTGGAAACTCTTGATATCTGTGGTCATTTCACGGGTTTCAGGTCGGAGGCCAAAGCGAACCAATTAGGCTGTTGGTCTGGGAGCTCAATTTTTTGAAAAGATTTTGGGTGGGCTCCATGGAAACAGATTCTCAGTGGCCAACTGTAACCCTTTCAAAATTATTGTCTTCGAGCTGTTTTGGGTGTGCCAAAGTGGAGTTCATGGGTTGAAGTTGGAAAACAGCTTTGTAGGATATTTCAGGTCCATTTGATTACATTCAATCAAATCAGGCGAAGTCAACTTAAATGTTGGCTTACAAATGCTTGTAAATACCAATATTCATATGAATCATATCCATGCATGTCACATTTCGGGCTCATCTTAGCCAGTTAGTTGGTAGTTATAAGTTATATCATTTCTTCAGCAGGTGCATAAACTACGAGTTTCTATCGATCAGGGAGATGAAGACCACTGTGAGATTTTTATTCATCCATGGCCTCTCTGTTGAGGCCATTGCTGGTGCAGCGCTTGGGAGAAATTGTTGGGAGCCTGGACCATGATGGTATGGTTTTTTCCTGATATTGAAGGTTGAGGGAAAAGCAAGTCAAGATGATGCAACTAAATGCGGTTAGGTTAGTGGCAGTTGCCAGGGGCAAATCAGCGATTTTCGAACCCCCGCTGGTTCGGATCGGAGGTGCAAGTCCATGGAACCCGTTGGGAGTCACATTCCTTGGAGGCTGATTGGGGTGGATGTTGGAAACGCCCGGGGGATGAAATGAAAGGCATCCCAAAGACAGTAACACGAAGCTGTGGAACATGTCCATTCAGTGGCTTATCCGGGGTTTGAATCATTGATCCACTAGTTTGATCTACTTTGAATCTTGTAGCATGGAATACCTGTAGACATTCAAACTTGATAAAACTTGTAGATGGAAAATCACCAGGTGTTTCGCAGCCCGGAATATGCAAGAGAAAGAGGTCTTAGATGGTCTTAGTATGTTTTGGACCTAACTTTTAAACTTTCATTGAGCCATTACCTTCCGAGCCAAGAGAATTCCTTGCTGTCAAGCTAGCACCCAGGACGTGGGTCCCATTATCCTGGACCATAAGTGCGTTTTCAACATCTACTAATGCCTTGAGGGGAAATGCGCAACTTCTAGTTGTAATGTCCCCGAAAATATACGTAACAGCAATGATATAGTATCTGTAGTTGTATTTGGCAACATGAATGAACAAGAACCCCAATATACCAATCGTTGAGTAGTACTACGCACGCATATATAATCATATTTTGAAAGATGTTACTACACTAGGAAGGACAATCAAATACGACGTGTCACTTTATCCGGCCAGCACCAGGTGCGTGATTCTGAGGATTTGGATGCTGAGGCCTGAGATGCAAATGGAGGGATTCCAAACAACAGTGCTGTGCCCTCAGGCCATTGCCTGTGATTACTACTTGTTTGACACGTGGGTGTCATCCTATGTCAGTTGATCCCTTGAAAATATATTGGATGTCCTCATTTCCACTTTTTCTGATCTTCAGCGGTACGCATACGTGGGACTTGCCGGTGTGGCAGGTCCCTGGCATTTTGCTGGGACAATTGAAACCTTTATTGCTCGGTCCTCAACAGTGTTGTGAGATGGTCGGGGCCGACATGGAATAAGGAAGATTTTTTAGGATGAATTGTTGGCCTGCAGCTGTGTATATGGGTCTATACCTTTTTTTGGGGGGGACGGGGCTATCAATCCCATTTTCTGGAAAGACTTATAGTTTATATTCGGAAGAAATGATGAAATGATGTCCTTCCGTAGGGTTTTGAATTGTCACCGTTGATGGCTGACACCCTCATGAAGAGATGCAAATTCAGCATATGACATTTCTTTGGATTACCAATGGAATCCAACCCTATGCTTACTACAGCATGGATCACGGACATATGGAGCAAAGTTTGGCACATCTTCAAATAGCTCCAAGTTTGGCCCCTTGGTCAATGAAGTCGTACCATACCCAGACCATTCCGTGTGTACTCACAGGGGGTCAATGTTGGCAAATACCTCAAGCTTAAGTCCTCCAGCTGGGACAAGCCAACTTTCCACTTGTGAACGATGACAGAACTTGGGTTTATAGAACGGAGCCAAATTAGAAAGTGAATTTTCACGGCAATCCTGACAAGCTGATATAAGTTTGCCACCACTTTACTGCACTTTGTCCCCAAAAATAGGTGAAACAACCCGTTAGCCATGTTACCATCTTTGAATCCCAGGAGTCGTCATTGGGATTCAGGTTTCGAAGTTGGGAAGCCTAGAGTGTCCACGGTCTTCAGGTGGTGATAGGGTTGAAGAAGACATACCTTCAAATACTGTAAATTTTGTGCATGTTTTGTGAAATTGCATTTACTGTATATATATATACATTTATATATCTACACAATTATATATACATATGTACTAAGAACAAAATAGCTGTAGATATTTTTATTTATAATGATTGTTTGTTCATGCAAGAGCTAGTGGACAGGAAATGACACCGAGGAACGGAGCATCGGCTTTTTCAACGAAGTGCCCCGGCTTTGTTCAACGTAGTAGATGTGTGTTTGTCAGTAAGTCCAATGGATAGAGGTGGCGGTTGATGATGATGATGATGATGATGATGATGATGATGATGATGATGATGATGGTGGTGGTGGTGGTGGTGATGGTGATGATGATGATGATGATGATGATGATGATGATGATGATGATGAGGGTGGTTGGTGTGGCAGTGGTAAGAAAAGTCAGAAATTGAACCTAGAGAGTGATTCAAATTACATCAAGCACCAAACCTGAAATATTCAAACAAACTTCAACATGTTTGAGGTCCGCCATTATCCAATTCATTCATTCCCCTTTCTAGCCCAGCAGGTGGGCCAGTTCGTGAATTTGCGAAAGTGCCTTGGCAGTGCAACAGGTGAACCGGTGCGGTTTGGGGTGTTCATCCTCGTGTGGACCTAATCTTTTTGACAGCTTGCCGAGGGAGAAAGGGGGGAAAGGTTCATATTGGCGATATGTATGGATGCCCCGAGTCGAAGCATACTTTACCACTTCCGGGTCCCCTTACCAATCTTACCACCTTCGCCTCCGGGCTTGAATCCATGAAAGCTGCGAGGTTCCGGGTAGGGCGCCTGATGCTTCAAAGCATCAGATGCAACCACTTGGCCAATTTCTTTTCTTAAAACAGGAAACATCTGTGTGCATCATATCAGTGACAGTGACATTTAATCTTACTTTGGACTTGATTTGGAAGCAGGAATCGGAACTATGACATGTCACTTTGCTTGGTGAAGCCGAAAATGGCTCAGATGCTCTCTCAGAAGCTCAGGATGAAGCACTTCATCGCCGAACTCCTGAAATGGTGTCGGCCCCAGAGATGTGGAACATGACCCAGGAACGTAGTAAAGAAGTGCAGGTGTTTGGGTACTTAAAGCATAGGGAACGGTCCTCCCCATCCGGGTCTTATTTCCTAAGCCACCGCAAGGGTCTAGCCAGTCACAGTTAGGTGAAGATGATCAGGGAGTAGTCTCCAAAAGGTGCTCTCTATTCACGGTTGACCCGGGAGCATCCCAAGATGTCATATTCAACATCACGTAAGACTACTTTTTTTCGATTTGAATTGAAGGTATTCCTTGCCTAGTGAACCTGGATTACTGGCCATGCCATATTTCAACTTTGCCGGATGAAAGTGGTTGAATATCGTTATGTGATATTTGGTGATATTTGTATATTTGATATGTAGCTTTTGATTCGACGGTTTTGCTCCAGTGTTTTTGAGGCACCAGGTAACTACATCCAACTAGATTATTGCAGATTACCTCAACCACTTGTCGATTTTTTGTCCTGGCATCTCAGGCGTGCAAAGCGGCAAGAGTTGGTAAGAAGTCAGGCGCCTTTGCGTTCACAAGCATGGACGTTGGCTGATTCATTGGTCCTGCTGATGCCAGAATCTAGACTAGATTTTTCACATTGATGCATGTCAGACCGTAGCTTGTTGTTGCGGTTGGTGTATTTTTTCCAGCAAGTAGACTAAGAGGGATATATGCAATATCATGCAATATATGCAATATCATGCAATATCATGCAATATATGCAATATATGCAATATCATGCAATTCATTAGATTCAGGTAGCGTACCAACGTATCCCCCCCCCTCAGAGCATATCTCTTGAACTTAGATAAGTGTATATAATACATATATATATATATACATATTATATCATATTATATATATATATGAATACGCAAATGGTACAAAACCCATCAAAAACCTGATACGAAATCACAAAACATGGCATTCTTCTTCACTGTCAGGCACTGGTGGCTTCAGCGGTGGACCAAGCCTTAGAGACGCGACTGATTTTAGCCACCAGCACCAGGCCCGTCCACGGCGGTAGTGGGTGAATCAATGAAGGTGCCGTTGTTGGAAATGGTAAAAAACGTTTGAAGTGACAGTAAAAAATATATTAAAAATATGGTTTTGATTCTTTTATTTGAAGGTGTAAATTTGATTTTACATGGATTTTACCATCCATTTTGGGCTTGAGACTGTGGGAGTTGATGAAGTTTGAGAGTGCCCATGACGTGTTCCTGGTGGATGGGAAGGAACCAGGCCTAACTTAACTTGAGTTGTAGTGTTTCCGGAAAACCGACAAGCAACTGGATGAAGCAAACAATGAACAACTGAATGAGGGATCAACGGATCAATAGATGTTGGAATGCCCAATAAATCAAGCATAATCAAGCAGTTGATAAATGGATAATGAATCAAGGATGAATGGATGTGCGCATGGTGCATAGATAAACAAACCCGAGATACTGCGAACTCGTGACCAGGGGGATCGTATCATATCGTAGCTAGCCTTGGCTAGAGATGTGAGCATGTAGAAAAGTCCTCACCAAGGCCGCCCACAGTTTTGCTCTTGTTAAGAACCAACCTCCGAGTTTTGGGACATGTATTGTGTATATATTCGATCTTACTTCTATTTGGATCTTTCTAGCATTTGCATGCGTGTATGCAACGTATGCAATTTTCATGTCTTTTGTTGTCCATGTTTGTGGACGTTTCTTCCCGTTCTGTTCCGTCTTTTGGCATGCATGCAGTCAGTAAATACCATCATAAATTCCATGTCATGGGATGTTGGCGTGGTATGCTCTTAGCATATCGCAGCGAAGGGATTCCACATAATATGTACCTTTCACATAGTTTTACACATGTACCTAAACTTGTAGGCACACGTGTTGGAATGACTCACCATTAATCTCACCAGGCACAATGACATGGTTTTGTGCTGCAGCACACGTGGCCGTGTCACGATGTCCGATGGCTGCAAGCTCCTTGACCATTCTTTTGCCCGCATTGGCAGGTTGAAGGTTTCAAGAGTCATACGGTCATTGAAAGCTTTCCAAATTGGAACCTGAAACACCCAACAAAACACTGGCATTTGAAACTTACTAGGAATGTTATCTAAAAAACAGCGCAGAAGATTGTTGAAGAAGTCATATTGGACGTGACCAATGTTGCCGTTGAGGGCTGGATTTTCATGTCATTTTTCAAGGCTTGGAACACCGAGCACACCGAGCCCGACCAAGGCGTTAAAGGGGATAAAGGGAATCGCCACATTGCATTTTGGAGGAGTTTGGAGTCAACAAATAATGAAGTGAAGGTGAGGGAGGTCCTTCAGCTCTCCAGGGTTTCAGTTTTTAGGATGACATGAAACTAGTAACTAGACTCAACTAGGAGAGTGTTACCAAAAAGACGGATTCATACCAGTCCATTGAGATGACTGCAACAGTGGGCAAAAAGATGTGAAAGTTTTAGATTTGAAGCTTTCAAAATCGGCGGTTAGTCATTTCATGAACTGAACCCACCCAGTTTCACCTAAGATGTGTGGCGATGTTCTTTTTTCTTGGAGGGGGTCCACCACTAAATTTAGAGTAACCGGAGATTTTTTGGCCTCTTCACAACCCATGGTATGGACCCAAGGTGCCAAAGGATCAGGCGATCGGTATCCAATATACGTGGTGTGGCCGATGAACTGGGAGCCAGATGTCCGAAACCATATCCCAACAAGAGATACTCGTATGTGTATATTAGATTTGCAGTACAGTTTATACTGTATATATATGATATGATGTCATAATGCTATATACATTCATACCTATGGCAATGTACTTGTTGTATATATCTTCTAATATCTACACATGTTGCCTTGTGCATAACTACGTGCATATGCGCACGCCAATGGACCGCGCCTTTTTTTTCGACCTGCAGGCCGTGCTCACTTCCAGTAGCTTCACAGAGATATGGGGCCGGTGATTGGTAGGGACATCCGTGTAAAGATGTTGGGTTGGTTACGAGGGTTAGCCAGCAAACACACTGTAAGACAAGAGATGTTCATAAAAAGGTTTGCCAAATTGTTAGACATGATGTTACGGGATGTCACCACGAGACAGCCTTTATTTGCCAAAAAAATCTCACATCATCTTGGCCTCAAAGAGATACCAAGGTACTGCTAGCGAGGCATGGGGCATCCGGTCTGGGGTTGCGCAGGTGCAGCTTATAGATACAGTTTAGTAAGATTTGGTCATGATATCCTGATGATAAGGAGGATCAGGATGAGAGAGATGATGGTTGTGATGATCAGTCCTACTAGGATCCTCACCTAGCATGCTTATTGAAGCATAATTTTCTTCATCATTATTCTTCATGGTTCTGGATGAGTGTTCCTTTATCTTTGCTTTCAGGTGTTCGAAATCTATTAGAAACTTTGACGCCCGGAGTTAGACCTGGAAATGCTACACCTCATGAGATGCAAAATGGCTGTAGCTTCATCGGGGATCACAGACACATGGAGAAAAAATCATTCCAGAGATTATCACAGGTCCTGTCCAATCCAGAGAGGGCCAACTGTTTAACTTGAGATGTTTTTTTGCCTGGGATACTTTCATTTCATCAGTTGAGGTCAATCCCTTGAGCCCATCAGATGCGTTTGATGCTCGGCTTTTTGATGGAAAGAGTCACGCAGATGCAAACTTCATTTGGAAGATCAGGTGCTGAGCATCTAGACCTGCAGATAAAGGATACAGAACACCTTGTGGAAAGAACGGCTGGTATTTCATGTGTTTCTTTGTATGTATATATATATATATATATGTATACGTGGTCGGAACGTTGAGA
>DF239212.1:155208-276886 GCA_000507305.1 Breviolum minutum Mf 1.05b.01 | reverse complement strand
TCCCACAGCATAGACCTACCGGAGAAGGTTCGTGCTTGGTGGTATCTTCGACGGAGTGGGGTGACGAAGGAGCAACGCCAGCTGGTGATGACACAGTTGGGAGAAAGTGGCCTGACCCTCGACAAGACCATGAAGGCGATGAACTTCATCTTGGGCCAGGACACGAAGCAGGAAGGCTCATCGAGATGGAACCGTGGAGCGACTGAGTACAGAGCTCAGGCGTACTATGCTGGCGAGGAGTTGGATGAGATCGATGAGGACTCAGCTTACTGGGAAGAAGAATGGGATGAAGAGTCGGAAACCTACTACGCCTGGACAGAAGAAGAGGAAGCCTACCTTGCAGGAGATGATTCCGGGGACTATGACACGGAGGAGTTCGACGAGGTGTACAGTGCCTACGTGGATGCCAAACAACACCTGAATCGCCTGAGGACTTCGAGAGGATTCTACCCCGTGGTGGCCATGGTTCAAGGGCCACATCATCCGCGTGAAGGTGGTCCAGGAAAGGGACGTGGAAAGAAGTCTGGTGGTAAGGGTGGAAAACGTGGCAAGTCGAAGTCTTCGAAGGGAGGTGGAAAAGCTCGAGATCCCAAAGGACGTGGACGTGATGCCTTGGGTTCTATGATCTGCTTGCGATGTGGACAGGCAGGGCATCGTGCAAAGAACTGCCCTAAGGAGTCATCATCGTCTGACAAGAAGCGCAAGGTCGAAGCCGAGGACTCCAACGTGATGATGGTACAGAACTTTGACATCTCGGACGATGACTTCGATACGGACTCCGACGACATCGCAGTTCAAGATCAAGGAGCAGCTTCCGTGCTTGGATCGAAGAGACAGTTGAGAAGGTATCTGAAGTGCCTGATGGAGCATGGAGTGGACATCAACAAGGAGGTCGACGTCTACTACTGCAGCAAAGGCTTCAGATTTGGCAACTCTCAACGGGAAACTACTGAGGTTTGTTGCTTGATGCCCATCTATGTTGGTGGAGTGAAGCGGAAGATCCTATGCTACGTGATCGATGGCACGGCGCCTATCCTCTTTGGCCGACCCGTGATGGAACGGCTAGGAATGGCAGTTGATTTCTCCAACAAGAAGGTCAGATATGGTTCAGACCTTGCATGGGAGAATGCACTGATGGGCAAGAAGGGTGAGTACGTCATCAGACTGACGAAGGATATCGATACGTGCATGACCGCACCGGTGGCTGAAGTGTTGCTTCCGCAGGACTTCAGAAGTCATATCGACATCTACAACAAGCTCCCCTTGACGACGATCACCGCTGGAGGACCTCTCGAGTTTTCTACACCTACGGATCCGGTCAGCACGGCAGAGTTCCTTGAGGAGAATGAGGCAGAGGCTGTGCCGGATGGTGCACACTTTGTGCAGTATGGTCAAGAAGAAGCAGAAGAGAGTGAACAGCGAACAGGGGACGAGGTTCTTGAACAAGAAGATGAAACGCCTTTTCGTCGTGTACCAGTTCCAGAACCTGAGCCTATCCCATCTCCGACACCGACACCTACACCTGAACGAGGAGATGAATCACCAACATCTCCTGGAGACGAGCCCAATGAGAAGATCACAGAACCTCTGATTCCAACGACACCATCACCGAAGCCATCGCCGGAGACTTCACCTCGAGACAGCAACAATCACCACGATCATCACCACAGAGCTCAGCAGAGAGCATGAGAGAAATGCGAAAGTTGAAGCCACATCAACTACGACAAATGGTTTACGAGAATACCAAGATGAAGAAGGACTTGGAAGTGATGTTGGCGGAGGCGAAGGAACCACAGCCGAAACCCTATGTGATCTGGGAGCTCTATGCTGGTATGGGCAGGATCACTCAGAAGGTGAACGACTTGAGGAAACAAGGATTCAACGTGAAGGCGGAGAAATTCAGTCTGGCTACCGGGTGGGACTTCTCTAAGAGAAGTGACCAGTTGAAGCTGTTGAGGAGACTTCGAGATGAAGAACCCGACGAAGTTTTCATGAGCCCGGAATGCAAGCTATGGAGTTCTCTGCAGGAACTGGCTGCCGCAAGGAGTGCAGAGGCCAGGGAGAAGCTGATTGTGAGGCGGCAGCAGAACCACGACACCCACCTCACGTTCACGGCAGTGGTCTATCGTCATCAATGGAAGTCCTATCGCCACGCTCACATTGAACACCCATGGACAAGTCGAGCGTGGAGCACAAGGGCATGGAGCAAGTTGAATGGATGGCCAACGAGGCTAGATCAATGCATGCTCGGACTGGAGCTTGAGAATGATGATGGGGTGTTGCTGCCGGTGAAGAAGGCCACGTGCATCCATACAACAAAGAAGAAGATGCACACCCGAATGTCAGAATTTCGATGCGATGGAGCCCATCATNAGCCATCACAAAACTTGGGCTGGATAGCCCTCACAAGACTTGGGCTGGGTAGCTCTCATGGGCTGGATAGCCATCACAAAACTTTGATATATCTTAAAGATGACCAAAATGTGCTGGATATAGATAAAATATTTGAACATCTATTGAATTCACGATTGAATTTTCGATTGATTTTCCGATTGAAAAAAAGTTTAAAAAATATTGAATTTTGGATTGATTTTTGGAATTGCTCAAGATTGAAAAATCGATTGAAATTTTGACATTTTCAATCCTCTATTGAAATTTTCAATCCCGATTGAATTTTTTCAATCCAGGATGCTTAGGGGTTCTCACGATCTGTGACGAGGCTACGAGGTTTGTGGCACTGAGGCTGCTGAAGAGTGAGAGGTCCACGGAGTTCCTGAAGGGCTTGGAAAGAGCCTGGATTCGCCATTTCGGACTTCCGAAGATCATCAGGGTGGACTCGGCAAAGGGATGGAGCGCTGAAGCAATCAGAGAATGGACATCTATGCGAGGTGTGGTGCTGGAAGTTTCTCCAGCTGAGGCCCATAGTTGGTTAGCTGCAGTCGAGAGAAAGCATCAGGTGACGAGACGGGCATTGGAAATCTACATGGAAGACATCAAGCAGGTGAACAACAAAGGCTTGGAAGAAGCGTGCATCCATGTTCCGCCCCGCATCAACCAGCTTTCGTGGACACGTGGGTTTTCACCATATCAATGGGTGATTGGAAAGACACCTCAGCAGGAGATGTCACTGACGTCGGAGCTCTACAACCCAGGATATGACCCTGATGACGCGACTTCATTCAGCAGAACCCAGGAGAAGCGACTACAGGCAGCCTGTGCATTCCTGAAGGCTGACAGTGACGCGAAGTTGAGGAGAGCCATGAATCAGAAATTCACGGAAAAGAAACAGGAGGTGAAGATTGGCCAGCAATGCTACTACTGGCGGGTGCAAGGCTCTGGACACTTGAAGAAGAACAAGTGGCGTGGGCCCGCAGTTTGTGTGGCATGCGAGACAGCCGAGGACTCGGGCAAGGTCGTCGTACAGTGGCTGGTCCATGGAACTTCACTACTTCGATGTGCACCTCAACATGTGAGACCTACAGTACAAGATGCAGAGTCTCAGGTAGGACACGATCCTGTGTCGGCCCTGAGAGCCCTGGAGGAGTTGCGGGCCAGGTCGACGACACAGTATCGTGATCTGCTGTCGAGACAGAAAGGTCAGAAGGATGAAGTCTATGAAGAAGTGATCGGTGAACAAGAAGAGCCCAATGAAGAGTTTGAAGCTGTTGACCCCGAAGGTGATTACTATGATGAAGAGGCTGAGGAGCAAGATGTGACCCCAGCAATACGCGAAGAGGTTGATGAACTCATGAAGGAGTTTGCGGATGAGGTCGAGAGCCTGACAAGGGAGAGACCTGAAGTGCCTGGGATAGTTTCGATGATGCTACCACAATCGCTACAAGGTGAGGAGATGCGCAACTTGGAGAGAGAGAGGACACCTCGACGGCCAGAACGTGAATCCGGTGGTAGTGCTGGACAAGAACCTGGACAAGAAGGTGGCCTATTTCATGAACCTCCAGACGAAGATCCTGGAGTTGAATCACCTCGGAAGAAGATCAAGGGAGCATCAACGAAGAGACAAAAGACCCAACAAGAGAGCACAGCAGCTTCAAGTGCTGTTCCGGTGCCGGGAGCAGCGCCTACACGCACAGAGGCCGAGGATGATGAGCTGATGATCGAGGACGTGATGTTCGTCGACACAGGAGGAGCTCATCTACCAGTTGGTTGGATGTGTGTGGAGAATCAGTTTGAACTAGATGAAGCGTGGCTGGCTTCTGAGATGATCAGAAAAGGAGAAGTCAGTGAACGACTTATGAGCGTCGATGAGAGGGAGCAGTTCATCCAAGCCAAGATGAAGGAGCTTCAGACCTACTTTGGTAACCACGTCTGGGAGTTTGCCGACCCGGACTTTGTTGGAAGGAACAAGGCCAGGGTGATCACCGCAAGATGGGTGTTGACGTGGAAGTGGGACGAGGAAAACCAACGTCCCAAAGCCCAGGCCAGACTGGTCTTGAGAGGCTTTGAAGATCCTGATCTGTTTGGATTGGAAAAGAGTGCCCCTACAGCAGGTAGGATTGGCAAGCTCACACTGATGGACTTCGCCACAATTCATGGATGGCAAGTGGTCTGCGGAGACGTACGCGCAGCGTTCCTTTCTGGTGCAGGCTTCGAGCGGGAGATTGTGGTGAAGCTTCCCCGAGACTGTGGACCTCTACTCGGACTCGGAGGACAAGAGACGGCATACATGAAGATGCTGAAGTCGGCATATGGGCTTGCTGACGCACCACTACTTTGGTTCAGAGAAGCAAGCAAGAGATTGGAAAGGATTGGCTTTGTGCCCATGGAGCTGGACAAGTGCACCTTTGGCTTCTATGAGAACGAGGAGTTGAAGGGCATGGTCATCATACATGTGGATGATCTGTTGATATCAGGATGCAAGGTGTCAGCAGGGTTTCAAGCTATCCTGAAGAAGTTGAAGAACGCGTTTGACTTTGGCAAGTGGGATGTGTTGGATGAGAAGAAGCCTCTGACGTATTGCGGAGGCAATGTGTATCTCAAGAATGGCGAGATCGAGTTGAGCTACGAGCAGTACATCAAGAAGATCATCCCAATTACAGTGCCGAAGGGAAGGAAGAGTGAGTCACCACTCACGAGCTATGAGAA
This sequence comes from Breviolum minutum Mf 1.05b.01, assembly GCA_000507305.1. Taxonomy (NCBI): domain Eukaryota; class Dinophyceae; order Suessiales; family Symbiodiniaceae; genus Breviolum; species Breviolum minutum. The sequence goes on along the minus strand of DF239212.1, from coordinate 271,783 downwards.
AACAAAGGCAAGAGGTTTGCTGGGCGCGATTCAGTGGCCAGGAGCTCAAGGAGTACCATCACTGCTTGCATCAGCTTCGATTCAAGCAAGTGAAATAGCGGCAGACAAAGGAGAGTGCTTGGCGAACCTGAACAAGACCCTGAGGTTTGCGAAAGCTAATGCAGAAGTGGCTCTACGCATGACGAAGCACGTGGACAAGATTCAGGATGGCATCCTGGTGGTCTTCGTGGATGCGGCTTTTGGTGTGAGGACAGACAATGCCTCACAGGGTGGGTACCTGATTGTGCACACCCACAAGGATATCCTGGATGGAAAGAAATGCAAATACTCAGTGGTGTCTTGGAAGTCGTATAAGCTGCAACGAGTGGTACGATCATCACTTGGAGCCGAAGCACAAGCAATGGCAGCAGCGATGGAAGAGCTCTATTTCGTAAAGCTCTTCATGGTGATGTTACTACATCCGGGACTATCTGTACGGCAAGGTCAGGAGTTACTGACGAAGACTCAAAGCGTGGTGGTGACGGATTGCAGAGCACTGTATGATGCTCTGAACAGAGCGAATGTTGGTACCACCCAGGACAAAAGGGTGGCGATCGAATGCTTGGTGATTGCAAGCATGATCAAGGAGACTGGCTCAATTTTGAGATGGGTCAGCTCTGAACGTCAACTAGCTGACGGACTCACGAAGGTGACAGCAAGACAGGACTTTGTGGAGCAGCTGAAGGGTGGCTATATTCAGTTGGTCTTCAACCCGGAGTTTAAGGTGGCGAAGAAGAAATCAGCGGAAGAAAGGAGGAAATCAATGTTGGCAACAACATCCAACATTGCAATGGCTACCGCAACTTCAGTTGTGACAGGGCTGCAAGGATGCGAGCCTGAGAGTGAAGGAGAGGACAATTGGTGGATGTCCCTACTGATGGCTCTGATGATGATTGGAGCTACTATGAGTGCAGGTGGCGTGGTCTATCTCATGCAGAAGATCTACTACACGATCGTTGGCTGGATCTACAAGGAGAAGGAAGTGAAGGATTCTGGCAGCCAAACGCCGGAGGAATGGGACGACCATGCGACGGCAGAAAGATGCCGTGACCTAGCAGATCGCTGGTCTTACATGCATGGAGAAGAAGTCGAACTGCGCGAAGGCTTACAAGAGAGGTTGGAAGAACATCGTCAAATGGTGGATGTGCTGAACGAGACGATCAATGATATGCACAACCGGATCCAATCCTTTCCTGATGGAGGGGCCCAACCGACAGAGGAAGAGCTGGCGTTGTTTCGACATGACGTACTGATTACCCGGTACGGTCGAGTTTGGCATATTAATTCGGAATGTGGCCATTTACGTCATACAACGGCAGAGACGTATCGGCCGTGCATCAACTGCGTGGGGCGGGTTTAGCAAGTGTCTTTCCTTTTTCCCCAATGTCAGTTGTTTGCCAAACAACATGCATGGACATGCATCCGCTTAACTACAGCGGGTGGGATTGCATGCACCTGAGCTAAAACGGTTTGCGCCTCTTACAGTTGGTTAGATACTTTGGTGGCTAATCTCAACCTTGTGAGTGGGATTACTTGTTGCGTGTATATTTGATACATTTGTTGGATTCTACTTGTTCAAGTGTTTCAACGGGATTACTTCATAGGCATGAATTTTTGGATCCCAAGATCTTTCAGCAAACAGGACGGTCCGTCACCAGTTGTTGCAAGACCTTGGTACCACGATGGGTCACAACGCACAGAATGCCGACGCCAGGCGCAGAGATATCATTTGAAAATCAAAGCAGAGAAGCGAGAATCTCCTGCAGTTTTCAAAGGTTCGCAATGTTGTGTAGACAAGTTTGTCATACCTGTTGTTGAAACAACTTCAATATGCGTCTTTTGGCGTTTGTAATGGGACACGTGTGCAACATATAAGTGATGCAATGAAGAATCATGTGCATTCTTCACGTGGGCTTGCATTTGTTCACAAAAGTCTTTGGACATGTCTGTGAGAGTGCGTTTCTTGATGATCTTTACTTGTGTTTGAATGCGTCTCCCAAATGGTTTGAGTCAAGCAACTTTGGACAGATGGACAGTTTGAAGAGGTGAAGTGAACATCTTTTGCCCATCTTTTGCCTCAGAATTTGCAGTCCTAGCGGACTGTGGCAAGGTGTGATAAGGTCAGCCATAGGTCCCGAGAGAAAAGGAACTGAAATGACCAAAGCACAAAGATATCGCAAGATTGGAGGGTTGGTGCGAAGTTGCCTTCCGCAGTGCCCTCTGCACAGTTGCATCCCTTTCACTCCTGTATTCAATGTAAATGAGATGCAACTTGGAGTGTTCATCGCTCGTTTTTGGTAAGGTCATTTAAAGATGTGAGTTTGGGTGAGCATGGATTGACAACCAAGTGGTGTTGTCAAGAGCCTCCAGAATACTTGAAAACTTCAGATTTCTGGCCAACAAATAGAGGTGGGATTATTGTTGAATGTTGTTGAATATTATTTATTGTGCCAGAGCGCCAGCTTTTGTGCTATGCCTTTTAGCAAAGAGGGTCGGTCAGACAGTAGGAAGTGAACAACTGATTTCCTTCATACTTGGACTATCTATAATCATTATATTGCCCTTGACATGGAAGTGCTAGAAATGTTTGCCACAGGTGTGGTTCGGGGTCAAACAAACATGGAGCAATTTTGACACCATCATCCATCATTGTACAACGTGTTTCCATTTCCAAGACAGTAGTAGTTTTTCAAATCAGCTTCGTGATTGTCAGCAGTTTTCCCAGTGTTTGGCAAGGGTGTGATGTGTGAGTGGTCATTGCCGATGAGCCAAGTTTGCTACCAACCCTAGATGGCTGGAGCCAAGCCTGTCATGCTGAACATCAGACTTTGAGTTGTTAACGAAGAGATCCTAAGAAATTCTAAGTACCAAGTAAAATGTGACTTGGGTGTAAAAGGTGTAAATTCCAAGAAACGCCAAAAAAAAAATCATTTGGAAGTAATCCCTTTTTGGATCGAAGTCTGAATGTAATCATTCATTCAAAGAATTGGAGGCTTCCTGAAGGAATCCTGAATCCTCTCGTCAATCTTTTTCGAAGGATTGTTGGGAGGGTAATCTTTGGGCTGAAGAAACTGCCTTGGTGAAGAATTTCTCATTTCTCCATGATTTGAGTCTCACAAGGAAAATTGAAGCCCTAGATATAACCTATGTGTTCTGGTTAGCAGCAGTGGAGCTGCTGAAGAGATGGCAAGCAGGATGTGAACGTCATTGTGATTTCTTTTGTTGGAACTTCACGGCTGTTTAGCTTATTGTTTTAATTATATATATATATATGATACATATTCGTCATATTTCCCGCACTGGCGGGTTTTGCTGGTTGGATTCATCATGTTTGGAGGATGTGTGACACATACAGTACACATTTTTCCCAAGTGTGTGCATGCACGGCAGTGTTTCTGGAGCCGCTCAATTCCAGAGTTGCCTAGTAGTTTCTTTTAATTATCTTACTGCTTTGCACATCAAGATGTTGAACATGGACCATTTGCAGCCACGAAGCTAAGGGAGGAATGAAACTTAAACTGGAAGCTAAAAAAACGAGATCAAACATGTCGCACACAAGATATGAAAAAACACCTATGTTCAACCCCTTAATTATACATAACTCATGCACTACCGTCTATCTACCTGTAGGGAAAATCATGCTTTATGTAGATGCACAAAAAAATGGTGGTCCAAAGGGCTCCCTTTATACACGGACTGGGAACATATTCCTTGATGCACCTGCACCTGCTAGTGGTGTGTAGACACTTGATAGAAAGAGCTGGCATACTTCCTGGTCTTGTAAGGAGACCAGATATCACCGTCTTTATCATAGAATAATTTGTCCAAATAATAGAGGTCGTTTTAGTTGGTACTTTAAGAAGCGAAACTTGTTGACTTGGCGCTTCCGGAGCGCTTCAGAGAGAAGGCACTGGAAATCCCACTGAACCTGTGGGCAAAACCAACACTAAAGAAACCAAAAAGCGAGCTGTTAAAAGTAAAGCAACATAACACATCAATTTGTATTTTAAATTTCATGATATATTTGACTACTGTTTGATTTTACAGTTTTCGTTCAGGAAACAACTCTCAATTCATAGCCTTGCCGGTCTCAATGTCCCAGGGACATAGCCAGTTTCAAACTTGAATTCGATCAACATAAGTCAGCCGCTCTGTTGGATCAGACTTTGTCTCTTGGTGATCCAAATCATTTGAAAAGCGGCCATTTTGGTCCCATTCTCCAGGCGTTGGCCGAACAGCTTAGAGCTAAAACGCATGACTTTTTGTGCAAAGTCAAACCAATTGGCCAAGAGGCTGAGTATAGAAGGATGAAAAGAAGCGTTTCTTGCGGCCCGTTTGGTCTTTGGAAGCTCCACAGTCAAATTGGATCGAGCAAGGTGCTATTGTTGATGGACACAATGCGGTAAGAATCTTCCATTTAACAGCAGTGTTTTGAGCAATGCAACATGGTTAGCTGGATTTCGGCGATGTTGTCCATTATATTACTAGATTTACTAGGTGGTGGTTTCAAATATGTTTTATTTTCACCCCTATTTGGGGAAATTATCCAATTTGACTAATATTTTCCAAATAGGTTGAAACCCCCAACTAGATCAGAACTGATTGATGATGGACTTGAAGGGAATGCAACTTTGTCGTGCTGAATCTGTAAACCAACTTGGTGTTTTGAAGGCTCGGGTGTTGCGAGAGTTCAGAGGTTTTAGGGTATCTAATTCCAGTTATCAAACATGTTTGACAAAACATGTAAATCAATCTGTTGTGAAGATCCAGTTTCCCCATGTTTCAAACTGAAAAGGGGGTTTTCTTTGTTGGACTCAAAACAAACAAACGCCAAACGCCCATCATGGCCACCACCTCGAAAATGCCTGCAGGAACTCTTGAGTCGTGCAGGACTTGGCAGTAATACATTGCCAGGATGGCTAGTGCTTATTGTTCTTTGCGTAGCTTGGACAGGATTTCCATGTGGTCAATTGGGAAGAGCTGGGTTGGTTGAGTTACATCTGAAAGTGCTTCTTTTTCGTTGCTGAAAGCAAGGTTATTGTTCATGCACTTAGGAACTGCTGGAATATTGGAGTTTGAACATACAGAGATGATATGTGGCAACAGAAGTTGGATATATAGGTGACTAAAAGCCAGTTGATCGTTGCAGATGGTTTCTGATGTGTATATATCTTATACATCTTAGTATCAACATGAGCCAACATGCATAAAGATGTATTGAATGGATGTCCATTGTCCAAGCTAGACCTGATCATTTTTCATACATTATGCACAGTTTGCCACGTACTGCTTACCTCATAGTTTGCCATAGTTTGCAGATCTTTGGCGAAATCGTTTTTTTCACAGTTGATAAGAAGTCGAAGTCCAAGTCTTTGAAGCACACTGCATCTTTGGATTCTACCCTGTTGCGAAGGGATGATGTTTGCCTAAATCTCTGGAGTTTGACGTTAGACTTAGCCGCTATGTATGTGTGCATATTTATATATATATATATACAATATATGTATTTGTCCTTGATCTTGTTCTTGTTGTTGTTGTTGTTGTTGTTGTTGTTGTTGTTGTTGTTGTTGTTGTTGTTGTTTTCTACTGAATCTTTGTTTCATATTCTCACTGGCGGGTACATGTTACAACAGTATTACAGGTGTTTCTTGATGTTATTGTTCCCCCTGCAGTGCTCATGAACGTTCTCAGGTGCCATATAGTCTGAATCTGGCCTGTTCAGTGATGAGCCTGAGACTAGGCGCAGCAACGGCTGTTACAGAAACGAGGCATGGAATATGAGTGGATTTTCTTCAGGACCTCGTACAAGCTTCTGTTTCAATGATGTAGATCATATTACAAGACAATACAGCCGGTGAGACTAAGATAGACCCTAAGAAAGGGATAAGATAGGTGTTCTTCAACAGTGAATCCCCGGGAATCAAAGTGATAAAGGTGTCCAGGTTTTATCTTCGTCGGATCACTGAATGGAAATTATGAATCGTGATTTTACATGCATTTACTCTCCCATACAAGTTTCATGTTTGATAATTGCTTGTTGAACTTGTTGACATTTTAACGCATTTGATAAACATGAAAAGTTTGAACACCTGGATTTCTGGGGAAGCAAAGGGTTCAACCGTATCGAGCCTGCCAGCTATATACTCCCAACATCAAGCACTCTCAGCTTTAACATGCCAAAATATTATGTTCACCAAAGCGGAATTCACCTCGATTCAATTTCCGCCTGGCTCAAGAAGTATAGAAGTTGAAAGAGGGAGCCAGAAAGGTTCCAGTTTAATATTATATATCGGATTCAACCGTTTCGACATCCTCGTTTTTGATCAGGAATGATCTTGAAGATTTTTTTCATGGATTTCTTTAATGGAGAACTTTTTCTCCATTGCAAGTCACATAGATCATTGCTAGTCGCTCTTGTGATCCGCAGGTAATTATATTTCAGATCATCGGCTAGAAAATTCTTGATCCTCTTCACACGGCCTCACCTTTGCCAAAGTAAGATGTTTGAATATTTCAGATCATTGGCATCTGAAACAGGTGTGGTGGCCATAGGCCCCCCCAATAGCCACCACAAGTTTTGACCATTGGATCGTCAGCCCTGGCCTTGGTATTCCAGGCAATCTTCTATCCGAGTTCCTTGAAGCTGAGGTATGGGGGGTGGTTGTGAATTTTTCCACGTGGTTCAGGGTGGATTTTTAAAAAACCCCTTGAATTTGGTTGCTTGTTGTAGCTTTGTTTTTTTTGAATTTGTGGGGGAAGGCATGCTTTTTTTGGGGGGGGAAGGGATGTTATGTTTTCTGTTGTTTTTAAGATTCCCTGGCCCTAGAGTTTTGCAGCCAGGATTTGGAATGTGGCTTGAAGAGTGACGAATGCACCTCGGCAAAAACACAAAGGCTGGAGCTTTATTTACTTTGGGCGAAAAGACATGGAAATTGAACTCAGTGGAAAACAATTCCACGGCATCTTTTTTCGAAAAGGCGGATGTTTTGCCTTTTATGGCCTCTCATTTTGTTGGCGGATGTTTTGTTGCTGGTGCAGGGGTAGTGTGCATGTTTGGAAATGTGTATGTTTTTAACTTGACGTTGTAGGTATTGTAGAATTGTACTTTAGTGTTGTAGCTTGTTGCTTAGACTAAATAAACAATATGTTTTATCCATGGACTCCTAAAAAAAATCCTGCATTTTTTTGTTTTGATGATAATTCTTCCCAAGGTCTCGCGGAACAAGCGGAACTGGTGAGTGGACAGGAGATGTGCAAATGAATGGGTTGCTGTTGATGCTGGAAGGAAACATCCATTTAACCAACAGCGGGGTCAGGAATCCGTGGTATCTATATTTAAATTTACCTACATTTTAAAAACTCAACCGAATCCAGGTAGATAAACATACCATTGCCATAGATCCTATAGAAATCACCCAGGTTTTTTTCCCCCCAACCGCACCCTCTACGGCCTCGGTTCGACTTGTCCGAAAGGATCGTTGCTGCGTGTGTATGGACCAGCGCAAGGACTGTCAAGGGTTAATATCACCGGGGGGGGTAGCACATGACACCCGTGTTCCTTCAGCGTTTTGTAGTTTTGGCTTTTGTTGCTGAGTAAATAAGATCCAGGAATATTTTGGTATGCTTTATTTTCAACCGTCCTTGTAAGGCTGGAGGAGGCTCGTTGCAGTGTCAAGCCTTTACTCATTTTGCCATGTGATTGCCAGATACGGTTTGCAAAGGAAACAGGGTGGTTTTGTATACGTTTCCTCTATGCTTTTGCACTGCAAATTCCCAGGGGCACAAACAATCAAAACAATCACAGGTGTTTTTGGTGATCTGGGGCACGTTTCCGAACAGGGTACGGCTTACACCTGCTGATACAAGCTGATTGATGTTTCCTTTTCGTTTGGTGCAGGACGCTGTGATTACACCCTGTGGACATCGAGCTCTTTGTACTGGATGTGCCAATATTCTGAAGGAGACTGGAACACGAGAAGTGGCTAGATGGTTGGATGGTCATGACTAATGACGGATGAATGTTTGATATTTGAAGGGAGAAATCTTTGCATTTGGCGTTTGCAATGTAGTTTCATTCATGACGATTTGGAGGATGGAAACAGTTCTGAACTTTCTGTATATAGCATTAGGTCTTGCAACGAGACCCTGGCAAACTTGAGGGGTATGGCAGTTTGAAAACAGGGATGTAGCATAGCAGCAGGCTCATGGTCCTGATGGTTTATGAGTTCATGACTTAGATGTGAAACCAGGGGAGAATACCCAAAATCTGACCAAACCTTTCAAGATTTAGCCGCCAGGTAGATTGCAAGTGAAATGATCGAAACAGATTTCCAAGATTGTCATTTTCTCTTTGCGATATCCTTTTTGGAGGTACTGTGACAGTCTTAAAACAACAGAACGTTTAAGATTTGAGCTCATGTGCTTGCCCGGATACTTGCTGCACCCCACTGTTTGCAGGGACGCAATCGGCAATGTTTAAAGCCCCAGCTGGACAGGGTGGAATGGGGGGTTCATGATGCACAACTTCACCTCAAGGAGTGGAGAGCTAGACAGCTAGGTCCATGTTTGGGATTTGTTGTTTATAGATACAGACCTGTTGATTAAAACAGAACTGTAGATACATAGACATACAACAACTAAGAACTGGACTTACTAACCTTTTCCTGACCAAAATCTAAATCATGTAATAACAATGATGTAACAAGGGCAATTGCTTGTAATGATTATATGTATATATATATACATAAAAAAGGGTTTGAACATTGGAAGATGCTGTACCTTGTTTTTTTCTAATAATGCTGTTTTCAAGACTTCCAAGTGGAATACTGCACCCAAAAACGCCCCAGGTCCTGTGTGCCGAAGCAGAATTGTCAGCGTGGTGCGGGTTGCAACCTCAATATTGAATAGTGGCTTGTAATAAGAACTCTTTTCGTACTTTTTAAAGCAGAAACAATTGTGGAGGAATGGACTTTGGCTTCACGGCTCAGGTATTTGATTCCTAGTGCCACGCAGTGCCCAACATGGACACTGCTGCAAGCTGGACAATTTGAGCGGCGCTTACCTGAAGAAATCTTGAAAAAGACTGACTTTCCAGATACTTACATTCAAATTGTTGTTTTTGTTGGAGAACCCTTTCTTGCGAAGCCTGCAATTTGTAACAGTGTTGGAAAACCAAGTGACCTGTGTTGCGAAACTGTTATAAACTGTTATAAACTGTTACTGATGTTTGAGGGTAAAGTTGCTGAAGACAAATGGCCTCAAGTCGTGGTATTTTGAAAGTTGATTTCGCTCAACTTTCGCGGAAGAATCAACAAACAATCTGCAAACGCTGGACATTTGGCTCCTGTTGTGTGGGCTTAAGAACATTCCACTTGCGGCCATCAAAGACACGGTGACGACTCGAACTTGGATGAAACATGATATAGAAATGATCACGTTAGATCTTGTCATAGCTTCAACATTTGTTCACAAGTCATAAGATCAATAATAGTGCATATTATCAAATGTTACTTTTTGGGTGGAATTTGGCGACATTCATTCTTGACAACAAAAACACCAGGATTCTTCACCCGCTTTGAAGGTGGTCCCTTTGAGCGCCCGGATGTCAACCAAAGATCGACGATCTCGAGGTTGGACAGACATGGCCAGTCCTAGTCCAACAGCACGTTATCGACAACCGTCAGGGAAGCTCAGGTTTGCGGCGGAAAAAAAAAACATGGAGAAATTGACGAATTGAACAGTGGAACCCTTTATATCAATGTAGGAGTTATAAAGATTTTGAGCATGCTTTGAGCATTTACTTATTATCTCAAGTATCATACTAACATCACCGCCTCAAGGCATCATTATTTATCATAATTTATCAGTATGTAAAGTTGTAAAGTGCTATAAATCTAGCATCAGCATGATGTACTGTAGGGCCGCCCCTTTAGATCCTCTAGAGAAGCTGGTGAAAAAAAACGAATGATAGCGACAGCAAGAGGAGGAATGAGAATTTGAACAGGAACCCCTATGATTTCAACATGTTTCAACCATTCCTCCATCAACCATTCCTCCGCTGGATGCAATGGTTTCGCTGTTTGGTCTGGCATTTCACCGTCTCTTTCGACATTTTAGGTCCAGTGGTTCCAGAAGTCCATCAACGGTGTCGCTGTTAGGTGGAGAGGTGGGTTGTTTTTGACAATCTATGGATGATGGTATATGCAGATGGTTGCATTGATCATTTGGATTCAGTTGGAACTTGGTTAAAACCTTATTTGTTATGCATTCTTTGAATCATTTGGAACTTGGACACCTTATTTGTTATTTATTTGTTGATTCATTTGGAACTGGGAACCCTTATTTCTTGATTCATTTGGAACTTGGAACCCTTATTTGTTATGCAACAAAACTTCCAATCAACAGTGACCCGTGCCCCCTGCAAATGGCACCAAATGGTATGGTGCGCCATTGGCACATCGGCAGGCACGTAGTTTGAGTCTCTCGCGCTTGTCACCCGGTGCCACATTGCGACCAACTACACCAACCTATGGAGGTGTGGCTGCATCTTTGGCAGCCTTATTGAAGTGTCATTGATTGGTGGTCCACAACTTTTTTGTGCTGCTGATTTGGTGCACCGTGTAGAAGCTTACCGTGAATCAATGACCTGGTCTGATTTGGCAACATCCATTTTGTCGTGTTCGTCAGTTTTGCACGTGGTGTGCCCTTGGTAAAAGTCACAAAACAGCTGAAATTCAGACATATTAGATAGCAAATTGATGCAAAATGTGTAGTTGATATTAGTTGATGAAATCTGAACTCCAAGTATTCTATGACGACAAACATTTCATAAATAGCAATTGCCCAGAGTTGATTTCAGCGGACTTTGCATCATGTAAATCTACCATGGTCTACTCATACAACGACTCCACTTGCACCACTCAAAAACAGAACAGGTTTTGCAAGGATCTTTTGGATGGCAAGATTTCGGTTTGGAGTTACATTAATGTATCGCCCAAGCTATCATTCGGTGGTTTTATGTCTTATGTGATTCATTTTTGACATCCTTCGTTGACTGCCTTGTTTAAACCTCCTTCAAATTGACTTATGTACCCCCATCATGGACACCGAACATGTAATTATGAACATATCCGTTCCTTGATCTTGAAGGCTTCTTTGCCTCGTCCCAAAATTGAGATGTCGGGGTGAGTTGATTTTGCTCAACATGTTCTAAATGTTTGCGAAGGTGTATATCATAATGATCATATGATTACATCCGTTTGTATCCTTTATCATGACACTGGTTCATGTTTCCATCCTTGATACTGGACGTATTGAACTGCAAGTAAGTACATGGTGCTGCGATCGTATTATGAGCAGCGCAACAAGGCATATTCTTTGGTTACATAGGGGACTGCGCTGCGTGTGTCATAGGAGTTATTTGGAATCCAGTATGCAAATCCTGATTACCCTAGGAAGGATTTACATTTAGTATGTTGCTTTCAACTGCGACTTGTTGTTTTTCCTATGGCAGCTTTGGACTTTGGCAGGTTTTGGCGACCGGTCAAGCACACGACTTGAGCTGAGGCGATTTGGTGAATTTGGTGATGTGATTCCATTTCGAGCTGTAGAGAACCCAAGTTTTAGAGATTGTTTGAAGACATAATATGTAGACTTAGAATTCAATTTGGAGATTGGGAAGAATCATTGTATATAGGTATATGATGATATATATATATATATATTATATGTTGTCATGAATACAAGCAGGATAACAAAACAGACAATCTTCATATGTATTAAGATCCACTGGGGCCCTGTTGGAGAAGAATATCTGCCCAGTCGAACGGACCTGCTGCATGGTTTGGATGTACGGTTCTCAGCCTGTGAGCAGGGGAAACATGTGGAACTGCAACGAGGATACTGTTTTGACGATTTTGTGCCAATTTCTGTATGAGCATTTTATGTTTATGAAGATATATGAGGATTTCAATAGATGTATCACTCCTGGCTATAGGCTACTTGTATGATTGATGTTCATTGTGCTTCCCTAGCTTCACAACAGAGACGGCCTTCAAGTTCAATATCAGCTCTTTTATAATCCATTATATTATGATTTATATATATACAGTTATCTGTCTTTGATATACCTTTAATACCCTTCACATGTACCATACATCTCTTGTACTTGAGACATATCCAAACTATTCCAAACTGATGAGTCATTTCATTGCATCTCTTCTTGACCAGGTTGGTGATACAGAAACGAGTACCATCAAGACTGGCGTCGAGGAGCAGACAAGTCGACAGAAGTAAGTTGATGGAAAGGAACATCTTTGGAAAAATATGGGAAGACAGGACATGTAAAGTTGTGTAGACTTGTGTATCATTGTGCATATTTATGTATGCTATGAGTGGATGTTCATCGCTCTTGATTCATGATATTCATGCATATGTGTTCATATGCTATGGTCACAGGATTTCAGACAAAAATGATGGTGGCGTGCGCAGCATTTAAGCAAGACTTTTGCAGATGGCCATTGAAAATAGTTGCAGTAAAACTCCAATTCATGTATTGATATCAATGGTAAATGGGATTCTTTGGTAACGTTCTATTGTACTAATGATGGGCACATCAAACCACTCAATCTTTATTATTTCAACAAACTTCTATGCTTGATCGGATGAACATCAAAAAATCTACAGCCCTGAAGTTAAACATGTAACCTCAAAATCAGCCCCTGCAAAAGTTCCTATTGGAAACCATCATTTTCAGGTTCCATGTTAGACTTTGGGGGGGTTATATAACCACATCTAATGACCCTTAAATTTGTTTCTGTACTCAGATGACTGAAGTCTGCAATGGCCCGATGCATCACGGTTAATGTGGTCCTTGCCAGTGGTCGTAGTACCTTGCTCTCCGCTGAGCCAAGTTGCAGCATTGCAGAGTTGAAAGCAGCTGCACAAAAAGAATTTGGACACGGATTCTTGACACTTCTCTCTGAGGATGGCAGGCAGTGGAATTCAACTTGTTGGTGTTTTTTTGACAAAAGGATGTCAGATCTTCCTAATGATTTTAGATTCAAAGTTGGTGAATCCAGTGACTCAATGTCGCCCTTTGCAGGCGATTGGAACCCGCAGAGTCATTGGAGACTTTGGGCATTTCTGATGGCCATAACTTAACAGCTGTCGTCCAAATACCACAACTCACTGCCAATGAACATTCTTTTGCACTGTGGTGTTGCGGTGGAAACGTGGTAACTTGGGGAGATGGAGGTTTTGGAGGCGATTCTAGCAAGGTGAAACTGAAGGATATTCAACATCTTTGTGCTTCACATTCGGCTTTTGCTGCTATTTCGAAGTCTGGTCAACGCTCCTGTTGGGGAGACCTACCAGGCACGCAAAGGTTTCAGATTATTTATGTTGAAGTGTAATTGCTTCTATGACTAGGATTTCTCCACAGTTTGGGCCATCGTGCTAATGAAGCGCAAGCGGCCAACCAGCGGGTGTTTTTTGGGGGAAATTTTATCCATCAGTAGTACACCTGCACGTTGGGTAGAATGATCCACTCATGTTGAAGAAAGATATGGAAAGAATGACCTTCAGTTCGGTGAATAAGCACCTGTTTCAGGCTACTATTACCACCAGCATCATCATCCTCATCATCCTCATCATCATCATCATCATCATGTTTATTATTATATATCATTATTATCTATACCTTTTCGTATGCCCGTGAAGACAGGAACAATAATGGAAGATAAACTCAACGACGTTGAACAGTTGCAGTCCACTGACTTTGCCTTCGCTGCAGTGCTAACGGATGGAAACTTACAGCGAGTTGTTGATTATCCAGTGATGTTTTTGTTTCAGATATGTTCTTTCAATTTTAAATCTTTGTGAACCTTGCCGTGTATGCTCACATGTTTTGCAGATTCCATACAGACATATATGATAATTGATATGTATATGATTAGATATGTGCTTACATGTCACATATACTACGTATTGGGGTGCTCACCCACACAGTAATCGTGGCATACAGTGGACTAAGAGTTTTTTATTATGGTAGGGAATTCCAACAAACAGTCACTTGCCCCTTTGACTAGGAAAGGGAGCATCCCAACCTATAAGTACCATAGTAAATATATACGATTTATATACAGAGATTTGTCTTATACAAACGGACATGTTCCTGAAAAGACAGACATTCTCCAAAATTGCTTGCAGACTGTAATTTGATCTACCGCTTCCTCAGGACATGTTGTGGCTTGGGGAGATCCTGAATATGGAGGCATTGCACCCCGTGATCTTCGCAATGTGAGACGTATTGAGGCCAATAACGGCCCCTGTGGCTGCAGTTGATTGAAAATGAATTATAAGCTTTGAAGCTGAAAAACTTGTGTTACTCAGAAAAATATGGCTCGATCAGTAGATTAGATCTCACTAATTTACACCGTATTGACAGTAGATGGCGCAACTCCCAAAAGGTGGATTAGTAAGGGGCCATGATAAACCAATACATGGGAGTTGCGCCATCGATCCTTTCCAGGTGGTATATGAGAATCATAGTGTTCACTCCAATACGCAACCAACAAATAATGCGCCATCGTCGTTACTTGAAGACTCACAGGTTCCTTTGCCGCCATTTTGATGGATGGACGGGTGCGCAGCTGGGGGATGGTTGAATGCGGCGGTGATTGCTCTGCAGTGGAACATCAACTTGAAGATGTTGAGCGAATCGTTGGCTCTTTAGGAGCATTTGCTGCAATTAAAACTGATCAAACTGTCATCACATGGGGTCATCCTGACAGTGGTGGAGATAGCAGTTTGGTGCAAGAACAGCTGAAAAATGTGAAGGATATTGGAGCAACGGATTTCTCTTTTGCAGCGATTTTGGCAGATGGTTCCTTGCATGTTGAGAGTTTGGCAATTTTTTTTGAATAAAATGGGCTCCAGGATGACCATCCCGGTCCCTGTTGCCCTTCCTGCACTTATTTTGAAGATGTAGGGGTTCAAGCAATGGACTCATTTCTTTTGTGCTGTTTGGAATTTGATCACCGATAGTTTGTGCAACAACCAATTCACAGTTTTCACGGATCATGTTTCAGGTATGGATATGTTATAATTCATCAAATACTCAGAATACATCACAGTATGCAATGTGTACGTGTAGCATACTGCCTAAGCTCTCTATCTACTGTCTAAGCTTTGTATCCTCCAACAGACACTATTGAAATGTAAGACACTCTTCAGCTCCTTATGGGAGGATCAGTGGTCAGTTGGGGCCACCCACGGTATACTGGGGTACAGCATCAGTTGCATGGCGTTACGGCCATTAGCGCAAACGATGGTGCCTTTGCCGCACTGCTGGAAGATGGAGGTGTCGTTACCTGGGGAGATCCCATCTTTAAGAGTGCTGAAGCTCGGGCATATGACATGTTTTGTTCATTGTTTTTTGTTGTTTTTCACGGAAGTTCGTCTGATAATACAAAGATGCTGAGGCTTGGTTTGGTGTTTGTTTCGAATTGCAAAGAGATGTTGCCAAGAAAATGTCGATGTGATGTTGCATTTATCACGGTGCCAGCTGACCAACTGCATGTATCAGAGGATTACTCTAGCACAGTGTATTCTTGCATTTTCCTGCCAGAGTTCAAGATGTGGTAGGAGATACGACATTGAGTGAATCTGAATTTCATAATTCATAATATAAGATGGTAAATCTATATTGAAAAATAAGCTTCGGAAAGCATTTCACAGATTTCAATACAAAACAGTACCACTCCAAATATCCTGTTTCAGGACAGTAGTGCAGTTCAAGATCAACTACAAAAGGTGGAATCCATTCACAGTTCCAACGGTGCTTTTGCTGCGCTTCGGTCAGAAACTTGCCGCAAGGCTAATCGCTGCCATCGTTGTAGGATCCGGAGGTTGGTCAAACTACCAACCGGCTTGATCGACAACAAGGGTAACAGTTGGGTAACTAATGTTAACATTTTTGAATATATGTATCCGGGTTCCCGGAAAACAACGGTTCACCGGACTGAGGATGGAAGTGTGGTGGCTTGGGGTGAAGCTGAACGTGGAGGTGACTGTAGCAAAGTCAAAGATCAACTCTATGATATTCAGCAGCTTGCTGGTTCAGGCCATTCCATGGCCTTCCATTCCGCACGGAAGGAACTTCCCTGTGAGGGTTTGGTTGGAGCTAGAGCAGTTTCTGCTGACTGATGCACTCATTTGTATGAGCTGCAAATATCATCATTTCATATCCTTTGCGCCAAAGGGGCAAAATCTCTTGCTAGAGTTTTATCTCACTATAAACACAACTACTATGAAACCCATCCCA
Organism: Breviolum minutum Mf 1.05b.01; assembly: GCA_000507305.1. NCBI lineage: Eukaryota > Dinophyceae > Suessiales > Symbiodiniaceae > Breviolum > Breviolum minutum. Next base: position 255,420 of record DF239212.1, on the reverse strand, counting down.
TCATATAGAGTGAATAGGGGGACTTGAATGTACCGGGCTTTCATAATTCCACACATTTGCTTCTAGATTCCAAACCAAATCAGTTGATTCTGATGGTTCAGCATTGAACAGCTCGACCACAGGGAAAGCTTTTGCAGCTCTTCGACAAGATGGAACTTTGATCACATGGGGGGACCAACGAGCTGGTGGTGACTGCACTGGAGTTCAAGAACAAATCTGGACCAAGCTATGACATTCTTCAATCTTTGAACTCAGATCTTTGAGATGCTCAGCATGGAGTGATGATAATCGGATTATTTCGGAAGATCTTCTTCGGGATGTATCCTCTGGTCTGGAAACAAAAATGCATTCCCTTCAAAATCCTTCAAAAATGAGAAGATCGTGGAGTACCACAAAGACATGCAACAAAGACAGCCTGGAGATGTTCTTCGTCAGGTCTCCCATGGACACACCCTCTGTGAATCAATCTGGTTTCAGTGCCCGAAATAGTGGCCTCTCAGACATAAAAAAACGGCTGAGGCAAAACATATCGAATTGTGTGGAGGTGCTTTTGATTATATGTGAGTCAGTCTCCCAAAATTTGCCCAAATTTTGGTGCCTGTTCAGCGTTTTGGACACCAACATGTTCAAACAACCAATGTATCCGTGATGCTAGTATTTTGTCCCTATCCAGGATTTATGATGTTTTAGCCAATGCTAAACCAGAAAAGTTCTTGACGTTGTTGGTTGGTTTGTTGCAGGAGCTGCGTTCTGCCGTACGCGAGCTGCAAAGACAGATGAAGCAGGTTGGGTTGGATCAGGATAGATCATCAAGGTACCAGGCTGTTGTCAAATTTTGAGAATAGAAATCTAAGTATTGGATGATATTGTAAAGTAGAATATGTGGATTGTAAATTCAAGCACAAAGTCAGTTTCTATAGATATGTTATATATATATATGTTAGTTTTATTACATACAAAACTATTTTATATATTATATGTATATACTGTATGCGCACATATATTTCAATCCATCCCATCATCCCATCCCTTCAAACTCAAATCTCGTCCCGTCCAAGGCTCCCCGTGCATGGCGGTCAGACATGGAATCAGAAGTACGTTCAACACAGGTGGAATGGGAGCATGTTGGATGTTTCGAGATGCAGGTAAATAGGGCGTTTTAGGTCAATTTTTTGTTTTCTCCAGCAACAAAAGTCTTGCAACAAAAAGGTGACACTCTAGAATTTGTGTGAGTGTCAGTTGAGAATGTGTTGTCACGGCAGGTTGGCTGACATGTGAACAAATGGGTTTGCTTATCAATGCCAATAAGACACAGCTCCGCAGCACACTTTTTCAAGAAGGCATACGATAAGCATGACTGTAAAGTTGATGAGTTGACCAAAGGCACCGATTTTTTCATTATCGGATTATCGTCTTGCACTAGTTCCATTCAGTACAATGTATACCATCACTAGGTGGTTGTTTCGAATATTTTTTATTTTCACCTCTATTTGGGGAAGATTTCCATTTTGACTAATATTTTTTAAATGGGTTGAAACCACCAACCAGATAATGTAGTCTTTATTGCATAGTCTCAAGAAAGGGAAACTTGTCATAATTAGCATTCCCCGGAGTTCCTTTTCGGATGAACGACTGGTTCAGTCCGGGGCTCAGTGATTTTGCGCGTGGCGTTGGATGTCATGACATTTGCTTCACTGCTAGCAGTGCCCTGAGAGTGAAACTTGATACATGTACAACTCAACATCAACATAAATGAACGACATGGATTCTTAGTTAGCAAACAACAGCTGGTGTTCGACTATCATAATCTAGTTGTTCAAGCTTCAATTGGCATGTCCTCAAGACCAAGCTTGACAGACTTGACAAGATGGTTTTGATACAAGAAACCCCTTGTATCTCAATATCAATGGTTGCTATGTTTTGTTAATGGCTTTGGTAGAGGCAGTGTATCAATTGACCATTTCGTCTTTGCCGTTGATGCGTGGCCGCTGATCTCCCTTCAAGATATTTAAAGATCAGCACCCACAATGCCCCCATGGCCATCGGCCCAAAGGAGAAGTCTGCCATATTTAACATAGTTTCCTAATGTTTCCTATTATATACCTGTCTTCCAAGATTAAAAAGCTGCATTTCCATCTTCGAGGTGATTCATAGCCTCCTTTAGGGTGCAGAAAGTTTGGCTCCAGCATGGCTCGTGGGCCAACCTCACTGGATTGAAGGATGTTTGTTGCTCCTATATGTGGACCATGTAGCAAAGCACAATTTCATGGAAACACAACTTAAGTTATAAGTTGTTCGATTCGAACCAGTGATTTTTTCTCAGGATGTTGGAATTCAAAGACCAGTTGCGCCAGTTCCATATATTTTATCCTGTGACAGGGCAGGGAAAGCTATGGGGTCTGGCATTTCAGCTGCGCTCATCAATGTTGGGGCAGCCGCCGGCTGGCATGACTCCGATTTAAAGATGACAAGAAAGCAGAGTCGTGAATTGGTGGTTGTTAAAGATCATATTGAGTATATTTATATAGTACGTTTTTACATAATGTGTATAGATGTGTATAATATATATGAAATTAAATATACAGCTGAGATGTTCCAAATCTATTGTACTTGATGCTAGGTGATAAAGATGATACTTGACGTTTTCAATTTTGCCGCAGAAATCTTAGAAGGACAAAACATGACACATCAATATCATTCACCCACTAAATACTCAAAACCACTAGTCACTAGGTATTTCTAGTATATGGCGTATGGATTGGATGTATTATTTCCATTCATTTCTTGTTTTCCCATGATCTTCATATTTGGTAATGTATTTTTTTCATGTTTTCGTGGACCTTGGCAGCTATCTATAGGACACTGGCCGCGGACAACGACTAAGACAACTCTTTGGTGGATATCGAGGGCAGGACATTTGGGGAGTCCTGCGAAAGTTGAAATCCATGGATGATGGTCACAGTGCCCAAGCTGAACATCGACCCACTTCTTGCGAACTTATGGAAGAATTCCCTCTGGGGGGCATTGGATGAATTGGATTTCATTGTTGGAAATTTCCTTGAATTTTCATCAGATGGTCTATCTTGTAGATGGCGTTTTGATTTGGTGTATTCCGTAGAATCAAAGAAAGATTCTTCTGTGCAAGTCATGAGGTTTCTTGGGCTTCGACGAGGTGCAGGATCTTCTTGTTTTGAAGGCTGAGAGCATGCTTTTCCTTTGGGACATTTTCAGTCAACAGAATCTTGGTGAAGGTTTGTTTCCATGGCTTTTTGTCGAGAAATCCTTGGGTTTGTGGATGATAGGAAATGAAAGAAGTCATAGGAGGTTGAAGAAGCGATGGTAAGACAGTTGATTCGGTAGATGGGTGAGTAAGACTTATAATCACCATCGATGGTACCATGGATAGATGTTGCTATTACCCGCCAATCTCAGATTCAGTGTTGCGCAAGTTTCCATTCAGCTTCCACCACCTTTAGCCGCTTGGCTCAAGGGATCACAGGGTACCAAGGTCCGTCGCGAAAGCCATGGGGGATCCTGCCGATGCTGCTGCTGGGAGTCTAGGTGCGGGAAACTCCTTTGTGGCTTCATTTGGATGATGTACTGAATGTACCGTAAAGGCAATGGGAAACATGAGAAAACAGATTAACTCCTGACATAGCTTGATGCATGATTTACATGATAATTCATGATTTATGGATAGCGCATATTTATGCACTGAGCACTTGAAAACGTTCAGCATAATTTTGCACTACCTTTCAGCTTCTTCACTTGGAGTCTCAGGGGAAGAGTACACTGTACTGATCTGCAATGGCTCGCACCCATGGCCGATGTGTCTTGCTTGAAAAGATTGCAAATTTGTCGTCACAGTTCGAGAGCATGGGCTGTATGAGAATGTATTTTTTGAGCACGAAGCTCGCAATATGAACAGTTGTCAGAGTTAAATGAAATTCATTTTTCTGTATATTTTATGCTTTTGGGTTTTGCTTTCTTCCGTGACCAATCACATGTCAGGCAAGTCTTGGTTGACACCGGCAGCAACGTGTCAATGATTTGCCAAATCATTGCGGATGAGCTCGGCGAGAATGACTCCACACGATTCCGATTCACAGTGGACGACGTCCCAATGAATGTACGTGAGACTCTAAATAGAATTCCAGACATTCGTCAAAGAAGGTTGGCAGTGGAGATTGTTGAAGACGGATATCAAGATGCAGTGAATCGAGCGAGGCATCCTGCTATTCATCAGATTGAAGCCATCCTTCGGAACCAACTTGTGGCATCTGATGCGGACCAAGATATCACCGAAACCCTTGAGGCCAAGGAACTCATTTCTTTGGCCTGTACTCTGTTGGATGGTGACCATGGCGCTCCAAGGGGATGTTCAAAGTCTTCAATGGATGAAGAGATCACTGAGGAACTTTTAACATGGCTTAAAGAAGAAGTAAGAAACAAACCATTGCACCAGGTAGTCGAATGCCTGAAGTATGAGTTTTTTTAGTTGAATGTTGCTGGAATTGGCCTGGTGTCCTTGATGGAATTCTGGAGTCTGGTGTATTGGATGTACAATGCATCTCAGTGCTAAGCCACGACACATTGGTGTGACCTGAAATCGATTTTCAGTGGTGGTTTGCAACTAAATGCATGAAAGCAAGCCATCCAGCCATCTTGAGAAATTGTGTGGCGGATATGTGGTGATTCACCTGTTGACCATACGAAAATGTGACACGCACTGCTAATTGTGTGCTCATTTCATGATTCATATCTTGCCACCTGTAAATCATCCTAAATATATAGGTTCCAAACATAATCTAAGCAAGGTGGTTGGTCACAAACTATACTGGTATTCCTTTTCCGAGAGTTTATATATACATTATATTTTATATTTATTTATAATGCTACATGCCTTTATATCCCCCTAAGTGGGGTACTTTTTTCTTGGCCAACTTTTCAGATCCAGTCACCGAAAAAATCATCCAAAAAAAACATCCCTATATTCCAATCCCTCACGACTTTTCAGGAACGAACTCTTTGCGGCCAAAGAGCTGCTCACCGTGGCCTGTTTGTTTAGCTCCGCTCTCTTGGAGGATGCCTTTTCTTGCAGTTGGATGCACTTGGGGATTTTGTGGAAGGGGTTTGGAGCTGAATGGAAGTGATTGAAAATTATCGGTTATCCATGGCGTGCATGGGTGTCCCGATATATATTATACAATGTATGTACGTGTTAAAATTTTGTGTACACTACATCCAAATTTCAATAAATGGGTTTGTTGGTTTTTGTTTGTTATCTTACATAGAATTAACCTATTTGATGAATTGTTTGGCCATTGTCGTTTTGGAGCGATTGGATTGTCGATTTGAAGATGGCAGGTAATTTCATGGTGCAACCTCAGGAGTCAGAGTATGCTTTAGTAACTTTAGTATTCTAATGAAAATATTTGACACCCAAAAAGGCAACATGATTTAACATATCACATGTCCCCCAAAAGGGGACCATTTCAAAAGGATCTGTTATCTTCCAATCATTGATATCTAGGGTATCTGTTAGTTGTCAGGGTGACATATATGTATATATATATATATATTTAGGTACAATACTATCATATCTAGTGTCAAGCTTCAGGCTTAGATCATTCTTACATTACCGGGTGCCTCCCAAAGCAATGTGCTAACTAGTGGTTATTTAAGCGTTTTGAGTATCCTTGTGCCATATCAGTATCCCTGGAACCTCTTATGGCCTCAGTTTTGTGGTAACAAACACAGATTGCATTTGTAAGCCATATTTGTACTGTTGATGGTTCAGAAATCCAGAAGAACCACCGTTTGGATGTATTATAAAACCCTTGTAAAATACTGAGGTATAAATTACCAACCCTCCAACTGGTTAGCCGGGTTTCTTCCGTCAACAGTATCAAAATGTTCACTGATTTGAATGCTTCAAATTTAATGCCCTTCATTAGTAAGACTTGAGATACACAGGTCCTTAGATGAGCAGATTCCAATATATTCCAATCGCTTCCCCGCTTCTCGTAGGAGAAGGCCCGTTTCCTGCATGCCGTGTTCGATGCCTCGGGACGTGGCTTGAGCACCGGCTCGGAGATTGCTACTAGTCATCAAACATAAGGTGACTATGGCTGGGTTAAGTTATGTATGATCACTTGTGATATTTTGTTATCGTATCATGTTTCACTTTCCACTCTACTGTAGATATGTGTATATACTAATTGTCTTGTATTTGATTGTATAGACTTTTGCATATATAAAGACTACGTTATATATATATATATACTCATTAGATGATCAGTGTAGCATTGTAGAATGATCTGAGTTCCAAAATGAACGTCAATTGGAGATGTTTTTCATTGTGCATGAGCATATTAGATGGACAATGCTTGTCCAACATCCCATGGAGATGCATCTCGCTGCAGCCCCGAGGCAGCAATGTCGTTGATGGTTTTATCAGTCTTGGGAAAGGTCACTGGTGCTATGGCAAAGGCCAAGGACTTTTACTCGGGGTTCATTTTGGGACCTGAGGTTTGACCCCACGGCATTTCAGCGCGGCATTTCCGTGCAGCTGCCTTGAAAGAAAAAAAACATATCTCTCACTAGGCTTAGGGCGTACTATGTTTTGTTTCATGCATGTTCCTACTTGGCTATTGGCATTTTGATCATTCTTGATCATGTTTGATCCATCACCCACGACTGGCACCTTCCAAATCGGTAGATTTCCGTTGAGGAGGTGACGCCACAACTGATGGTCGAACTGGAAGAGTTGGTGCCACCTTATGTACCTTGGATCATTTCCTCCTGAGTCTATCATGAAGAGATGGATTTGATGGGAAACAAATACAGTACATGCTGGGCAGAAATAGGCAAATCATATTTATTGAACATTTGTTTGTATCATTGACATGATTTGCAATATGTATAGATACACATGCCCACATTCCGCTGCATTAAACCATGTGGTCTTGGATTTCCTGACCATCTCCTGAGTTGTTTGACTTGTGATGTTCCTGTGTTCTATGAATTTTGGTTATTCCTTTGGCATTCGTTGGATTGTTGCGTATTCATGAAGTAACTTGTCATGTATTTTAATGTCCAATTGTCAGGCGGAAGCTGTCCAACAGTTTGGCAGTAAAGAAGCCTTTCAGAAGGAACGGGTCATTGGACAACTGGAGATCGATCGAATCCTTACTCCATCCATTCGTGCTGGACCTCAGTGTTGGATGGGATGAGGACCTGTTTTGTTCCATCAAACACAAGTGACTTGTGAATGTCGCAACCTGTTTGAATCCATGAAATCAATGATGATTTACCGTGAAACTGAGATCTTGAAGGCGTACTTATGTTCCAAGTATTACAATATACATAGCTTTTTGGTCAACTCTCTTGACATCCCACATGATCACCTTACTAGCCAATATGGGAGTTTCCAAAAAAAGGGGTACCCCAAAATGGATGGTATTTATAATGGAAAACCCTATTGAAATGGATGATTTGGGGGGAAAACTACCACTATTTTCGGAAACCTTCCCAGGTGATGCCTATGAATCCTTGCCTTTGCACCTGGAGCCTCTTCCGGCCGAAACGGAACCTCCACCTCCTCCTGGTTGGGTGGGTCGTGGTGGAGGTGCACCAGCTGCTCCCAGCCAAAGCGAAGGCCGTGGAACCACCGGGGCAGTGAAAACCACGATGCCTCCGGGCTCAGAGCCTTCATTACAACATCTGGCGTGGTTTCGAAAGATGGAAAGTTCAACACAACAGTGACTTGGTGAAGGTTGTGTTTGATAAAGAAACAAAAGTTTTAAAGATATGATTGATGATGATTGATGATGATTGATGATGATTGATGATGATGATTGATGATGATTGATGATGATTGATGATGATTGATGATGATATTGATGATGATGATGATGATGATGATGATGATGATGATGATGATGATGATGATGATGATGAGAATTGATGATAGCTGGTGACGGACAAAGTCTGGTTCAACAAGTTGAGTAGCACCTGACCTTCCGCCTGATGTAAGATGATCCATTGCATTTGTGTATTCACCCTACAATTGGATACATTTGGGCCCTTTTTTATGGGGAAAATATCTCACATTTTCATGAACAGCATGGTTTGGGTGAGGTTTTGCCTGGCCAATTCTTAACACTTAGGTCAGAAACTGTGGTTGAATTTGATGACAAGATCCAACGCTGGCTGTTGATACAAAACCACGAGCTCCTTGGTGAGGAAGCTGAAACTGCCTGTTTGGTGGTCAACAAAACAAGCTGCAGATGTAAATATTGTACACCAAGATAAGAAACGGAAAGTAGGATATGTGCAAATGTTTAAGAAATTCGCGTAGCATAACCTTCAACACAACAATTGAATGGGTTGCAACATATATTTTCTATGGAATCTCGTATCATTCGATGGATTTTTTTTCACCATAGACTCTCCCCTTTCCCCAAACTCCCCTTGGCCGAAACACTCAGGTTTTCCTCCATCGCCAAGGATCTGCCAGAATTTCGACATTTGTTTCGCAAATCTGTTTGCTATGCCCTGGGTTTGCCAACTCATGGCAATTGCGTGGAGGTGGAGGGTGGAGGGTTGAACATGGTTGAACGATTTTTTTGTGGTTGTGCAGAGTGGGGGAATTTTGATCCATATCTTCACAGATGTCTTTATACAACATCCATAGAACACAGTTGCGCTGAATACAAGTAATTAATAGGAACATGCAAGTATTGAATAGTATTGAACTCTTTTTAGCCCACATCTAATTTCAAAGACCTCGTTTTGCAGAAATGTCAGGTGCTGAATATTACCAGTGGCAGCATTCTCGTGGAGTTTTTGCTTCGACCGCGATCTAATACGGATGCATAGCTCGTGAACGGAGTGTTAGAATCGCAGAACATGAGCGGTGAAGTGGACCTTATGAGAAAGAAAACGCCTTCATAATATGTGTATATATATAATATATACATGTATATAATACTCATGTTTCAAACCTCCATGTTATCCCATTTTAGTTTTAGAAGATGACCTTTGTGAAGGCTTTCAATTGTTTGTGTCTCGAGCAGTCGAACTAACCTGACTTCATGGTTTGGGATCTGGCAATCACAGAAAGAACAAACACTGTATCCAGGTGTTTCTGTACATGCATTGCGCATACATCCTCACGAACAAAACCAAGATACATAGAGGTAGGGGTACATGAAATACATAGCATGCATCAGATCGATGAAATATACCGTTTTATCACAACAACCTTGGGGTCATCTACAACCAGGCTGAAGAAAAACATCATCATCTACCAGCATAACTCAGATTCAAAAGGATGTTTTGCACAACTCCCCCCAAGAATTTTGTAGGGAATCTCCAATAGATTAACTAAGGGAATCCTCATGTTCCTTTAACGGCTTCCCTTAGTAAGCTGCCCGGCCCGTATCCCTGTATCGTCGCTCAGGATTCACGGAGCGCCTTTGAGCTGTCCATGCTTTTGGAGAAGCAGCTGCATTCCCCATACAGCGCCTTGCGTTGTGGGGCACTAGGCATCCATGGTGGGTAAAAGCGGTAAGTGTTGGAAAAGGTAACTTTGGAAGTTATATATATTATATATGCAACTTAGAGCTCATGTGTTTCATGTGCAAATCTGGTTTAGCAGTTGGGATGGTTTTAATACATGTTCAAGTGTAATTCGTGGGACAATCTACAATATCAACTCTATATAATTCTTGGAAGGAATTCAGCAACGCATCCAAAACAAGGGCCTGAGCAGAAAAGTTGGAAACCCAAAGTTGCTTCAAATGTTACATCTATACACATTATACACAGCATTTTATGATATCATCCAAGGGACAAAGGAGGCGCGGCTAAGATGTGGGGTAGGGAATATCAATTGTGTGGACCTGTATGCTGATCCATGCTGGTTGACAATTGACCAGTTGATTATTTTACAAATTTGATTCTACTCCAACCTTGCTGCCCTAGTTCCTACAAGAGCTGAGTCCCTTTGTTTGGGATAGGCAAATACTTGGGCAATGCCCTGCTGCTTGCAGCATCACCACAAACTGTGGCTGACCCGGAGCTGACGGGAGTTGAAGAAGAGTCTTCTGAAGAAGTGATGCCAAGCTGCAAATGTGACGTGAATCGTTTGTAGGTTGAGGTGATGTGGTTTGAAACCCTGGTATTGCTGTCACTTATAATGGAGATATGATGATTATAATATAGCAAAATATAGCAAAGGAAACTACCAAGCCAATGTTTAGTGTGTTTGGTGAAGTGATGTTGCTGAAGTTTACTTGGAAGGATGGCCGGTCAGAGAGGTAGGAAGGACAAATGACTCTGAAATTAAAAGAGCTGTTAAGTGTGGCCACAATGCGTGACAGGCAGTACCACATGTTGCAAAACTACACAAACTGATGCAAACTGTATAATTTGTACCTCGTTGCCCCTACTTATTTTATATATATATATATACGTTTGGGGTTGTTCCATGTTACATGTTTACCACCACCATGCAGGGTACCTAAAGGTTTATTTTCCATGGGTTTGGTCCCCGTGCCAATGGACAGTCAACCGAAGTGATCAGCTTTGAGACTGACGACACTCAGGAAACTGCCCACAGAGATGCTGAATGCTGAGGAAAATGGGTGGGGCTATCCTGGTATGATATCAGATGGAAAGATTAATGTTTTTTGCATGCTTTTGCGGGTATCTTGTCAAGGGCAGGGCACTGGATAGAACGGAGATGATAAGATTAAGTGATAAGGGTTTATTCTTATTTAGGAATAGTAGGATTCTCCTACTTCCAGCCCGGTATATAGTGTATAAGACATAGTGGCTGGAAATATTGGGAATTGTCATAGGAGAGCAAGCTGCAAGACGTTTTGTTTGTTGGGAATTTCAGTTGTTTTTTTGGTGTGACATCAGTAGCATACGCATCACTTTCGCCACCTTTGGGTATGTTGGCTGTCAGCCTGGGTTCCAAAGGGATGCACATTGGAAAATTCCCAAGCATGTTGTGTATAACATTCCCATGTCATTCCAGATCCAGAGATGTAGATTGATGTCAAGGTATCTCTCACAAGTAGTTGAATTGCACAACATATTTTCAAAAGAAAAAATCAGTCATAACAACTAGCAACCTATCAACATGTGTTGATTTTGTGTGTGTGTTTTTTCCCATAGATTTTGGGTCCAAATTCACCGGGTGAAAACACCTTCAACTTCGGTTGAAAACCTCCCAATTTGATAGGCGCAAACCAGCACCTTTGAGTTGGGCACTCCGCGCCCTGCCGTGCTGCGTAGTGCTGCCGCCTCGGGCGCTTGTACGCGACAGGTGGGCGTGGGCGTTCGGATCGTTGGGGGGAGGAAATGGATCCGAAACAGCTATGGCTGTTTAGGCTGTTTAGGCTGTTTAAGTGTGATGACCCTGGGCTTGTTGTAGATGATATGAAATATGATAAGTATAGGCATAATTGTCATTAGGAATGCATTATGTACATTTGGTAGGTGAGTTTTGAATGACTACCATGCTCTGATGTGTTGCCAGGATGCATGCAAACTCAGAAAAGAATCAAACCGACTGCAGAGATTGCATGATTCCTGAGTAATTCCAATTTCATACCCATTACAAGTGATACTGTATCAAGATGTATTTCACTAATCAGTTTGCTTGTTTTTCCTGTGTCACAATTGTTGCAAATAGCTATGTCCCCCGAGGAACAGGAGGAAGCTATGCAGCAGCTGAGGGATGCCATTCGTCAACTCTATGATGCACGGCAACGACAAGTGAAAGCGAAAGCGGCAGAGAAGCAAATCCTGGAGGCACCAGTTTTTGAAGCGGCCAAGGGTTGAGAACCTGGACCCTTAAAATGACCATTTTTGGACCAATGGAATGTGATGCTGGAAAAACTACCTGGTTAAATGATGGTTCATAAACTACCAAGCGAAAGACTTCCATCAACAGTAATATATTGATGAATGGACGATGGGATCTTGAAAGAAAAGATTGGAAATACATTTTTTGAGATCTGAGATAGTTTTTAACTGGTAACGGTTCAGATCCTTCTGATTGCAACTTGATTTTGTCAACCTTGATGTTTTATCGTAGTTTGTTGTTGACGATTTCAAACCTTCAGTCGGATGTGATGTCGAATTCAACTTGAGAATTTTGACCTTCAAACCTCCACCGTTGACCGGCAGTTCAGAAAGCAAGCAGCATCCGATACCTGAGTTGTAAGATGTACTGTGCATAAAGAGGCTTTTTTTCATATCATTTTTATACTTGATCTCATGTTGTTTTTGGAAAACCCTGGCCTTCACAGTTGTACTTCACAATTACGTTTTTGGTTGCCATGGTTTTCAACCATCGTTTTCTTTACAATTAGACCCCATAGGTCGATGGTTCAGTAACAGGAGTCGGTCACGTTGATGGCGGTTTTTTCCGGCTTGATAAAGTTTCGAGTTTTTTTCTTGATGATTTGCAGTGTGTTGATTGCTTTGATGCATTTGTTCTCGTTTAATCTCCCAAAAAACTTCTGCAGGTTTGGACTGTAGCAATATAAACATACCATTATATAATCATTCTGATTAGCAAACTTGAACATATCAACCTCGAGAGTTTCGCAACATACACATCACCTCCTACCACAACTTCTGTGTTTTTTCTTGATTTGATCAGGAGATCCAAAAACGAGAGATCATCATCCAGGAGCTTCGAGGCGAACTTGAGTAGGCCGCCTGTTTCACGACAACCAACCAATTCCGCCGGTAGGTGTCAGGTAGGTTTCACCCATCGGCTTCCAGGGTTCCAAAGATGAACTTTGAAAGTTGGGAGATTCGTTACGTTTTTTTGTTTGGCCTTCACATGTTTGTTTCACTTTCAAGGTTTTTTTTTGTGTGAAAATCCGTTTAAATTGTTTGGTTCAATCATGTTCAATCGTAAATGCTGCTATCATTGCTAATATTAAAAAACATGGATAAATATTATAGTCATAGTTGATACTCTAAGACAGGATGTATAGATCAATGTTGCTCAGGTTTCACTTGCGCGGAGATCGAATAAAAAAAGGCCGGCCTTTGCGAGGCTTTATTAAACGATGGAGGTTGAGCTGTGTTTCAGCAACCAGCAGGCAGCCATATCATGTCCTGCCATTAGTTGGGGATGGATTTCTATTGTGACATTTACCCAGAAAATATGGACGTTTGTTGCTTCCACAAAAAAACTACACAACTCGAGAGTGAGCCATGTATCAGTCATGCATCATTGTGTAGAGTTGGTTGAATGAAATTACTGTAATATGCTTTGGAGGGGTGCACCATGATGGTACAATTTAATCTTACATGATATTTATGAGATAGACACATAGACAGACAGACGGACAGACATATAGATAGACTGATACACAGATACTGTAGACAGATAGACAGATGCACAGATACACAGATAGAAAGATAGATAGGTAGGTAGATAGATAGATAGGTATCTAGCCAGCATATACCTTTTCTCACCAATGTGTATGCGGTTTTTGTTCATCGGATGGCTTGGAGCATTTGGCCTAAAGCGATTCTCAGACCGTGACAAGGGCGTGCAAGAAGGCATAAGGTATGGATTGCATCGGTGGCTTGACAGCCAATGGCGGGAGCAAAGCACTAGACTCTCTGTAAAATGTCCTTGCTTTTGGATCTTGTAAGCGGTTTTGTTACATGACAGTCTTACTTGATTCAGTATGATTTATGTACATTTATATACTAAGTGTCACTTGAATGGAATTTGTTCTCTCAGGTACTGGACGTGACAACAGTGGTTTGCCAGTCACCAATACCGTGAACAAAACGAAGATCGAAGCCGAGTTTCCACCCGAAATTCATCTGGTCCGGTGCCCGGTCAGGGGTTGATGCCTTTCAGCGATATGGAAAGGACGGTTTTTTGTGGTGACGTAGACGTATGACTTTCCTAAAATGGTGGTACCCCCAAATCATCCACTTTAATAGGGTTTTCCAGTATAAACTATCCATTTTGGAGTACCCCTATTTTTGGAAACACCCAAATATAATAAGCATGTTGACTGATGATGTGGGGGATTTTCGAGTTCGTATTTTTCTGAGCATTCGAATGAAGATCCAATGTCCAGGTTTCTTGGACGAATTTGGTGGATGCTATTTTGGACTATAGGAATCTTCTGCCGATTCTGGAACTGAAGCTGCTGTGGTGTTGTTGTTGTTGTTGTTGTTGTTGTTGTTGTTGCTGTTTCTCATGGTTCATCACCGCAAGATACCGCAAGCTTAAATGTTTTCCAAACCAGCCACCACCTATTTTCTTTAAAGATCCCACCAATTTGTTGGGAAGCCGAAATCATCCACCACCGTCGTCACGGACCGAGTCGAGGTGATCAGAGGTTTGGCGGGTTTGATGGGTCTGCTGGATGTGAAGGCTTCCATTTCAATCCATGAGTTGCTTGGCTACAGCAACAGGTTGCATTCGCTCGCATCGGGTTGCCTCCTGGAGTTCCTTCTCAACCATGATTGATGTTGGATTCACTGTCTATGTTTCTTCATAATCCCCGAACGCCAAAGGGCCAAAGATAGAGAAAAACAAGAAAAAAAACGGAGAACTTGCCAAAAGAATGGAGATGTTACCAGTGAATAAATGAGCATGTATGGACCGATATCCAAACCTTTCATGGACGCCAAGGCTGCGAGAAAAGCTGGAAAAACAGCTGGGCATTCCATATCAGGAGATGATGAAAAGCAGTAGATATGTGCAGTACTTCAACATACTGTTGATGGACAAAATCCTGCACCACCAAGGATGATGATTATCCCATCATTTATAGGGTTTTAACCATCCCAGGTGGTGCAGGATTTCGTCCATCAACAGTATTAGCAGCAAATTTGATATGTGAAACAGCAATGTTTTTGCATGACTTTTTGGTATTGAAATTCAACTCACTGGCCTTGGGGACTCAAAGTGTTGTAGGATTCTGGAGTTGCAGTCATTTGGTATGGAAACTATCATATGATATACTACAGTATTCTGCAGATGTTGCTATTCAATATCATTGACCGCATTGACCAGTGATTTGATTTATTTGTTTTGACTCTTGACTGTTTTTTTCCTCCTTTTTTTTTCGATCTGTGGATTTGTCAACGAATGGTGTTCATTGTTGGTTTGGGGTCGCGGTGGTTTGGGATTCAAGGGCCGGGGTACACGGTACAAGGATTCCAATCCCTTCGAAAAAAGGGGAATCCAGGAATCCAAACCACCGGGCCCCAAACCAATACCCCCTGGAAGTTTAACATAGCCCCTGAAAATATACCATCCAAAAAGGAAAGGATCGTCTTCCAACAAGCATTTTTCAGGGGTTATGTTAAACTTCGGGGGTGTAGTTGAATTTGTCTTAGGAGCAGCAGCTGCTTCTTGGCACAGCTCCACTTGCTGATTGTGCCTCCTTGTCAACAGCCTTGGGAAAAGATGAGGCAATGGCACCGTTTTTGTTTTTCTGCATCAGGTCGAGTCGTGAAACAAGTGCTTATAATGTTTTCTAGAAACCTCACATAGCAGCAGAACAAATCCCACAGTTTGTTACATTTTATAGATATATGTCCCTTTTCGCAAATCTTGCTTTTGTTGCTATTTGACATGATGTTTTTCACACCAGGTCAGCAAGTCGGACAGTCAAGAACTCACGCTCGTGCGCGTATCTGAGGAGAGCCAGGAGATGGGAAGATGGTTTTGGAATTGAGTGGATAGGAACATAGATGTGTTTTGACAAGTGGAGTATTTTGCGTCATGTTATTAATTCAGGACATGTTACTGACATGTTCTACTAACATATGCTAATTATTTGCGATACGTTGTGAGGTCATATCTGTATAATTATGTTTATGTTCTTTTGATTTCCTCAAGTTGCAGGATTTTCTGTACCAATTTGATACATGTTGAATGCCGAGACTGGAGGATTTGGCTTCCCAAACACAATAAAATTGGACCCTTCAAGATGAGTAGCAGTTTTTTTTCCTCCATATTCGTGTCATTTTCCGCATGTTGCCTTAATGATGGGAAGTATAGTACATTTTGAAGTTAATTTGTTTGAAAATTGAATTTCCTAGTGAGGTCTGACAGTCCTATTGATACTATATACTTCACTGTAAGTTAGCCCTGAATTATTTTGCTCATCAACCTCCATGATGCAATAGTACTGCATGATACTTCCCCATCTTGGAGCTGTTAGTAACCTGTGATTTGTTGCTCATTGATGTCCCACCAGGATCGTTCAGGGTGGTTGGACCGGGATGCATGGAATTGGCGCTAAAACGAGGTAGGCGCACTCCACCCACCCGTGGTGTGTGCTGAACAGCCTGCAAAAACACAGCCGTTGCGAAAGAGTTTGCTGAATCCAATTGAAGACAAATTGTTTCATACAATCGTTCTCATATATGCTCATTCATTGCATGGAAGTGTTTTGTATGTGTTTCCCTCTACATTCTTCTTTTTCTGTGCAGCATTTTGATCCGCGAACTGTTTTGGAAGTGAAATAATTCAGTGCCCTTAGGCTAAATTCAGCAAATCATCAACGAATTCATGGATGAGTTGTCCTCAGTTCTGTACAAAATATTTATGCACCTGAAACTCTGCCCGCGAGCGGATTTCCGCAGACAGCCGTTCGCCGGCATTTTAAAGGCCCCCCTTTGGGCCTTTGGCGTTGCCAACGACGTTGCAAATACTGCATGGTTTGCGTGAAGTCATGGTATGGAGCCTTCCAAAAACAAAATGTGCCACATTACAGTAGAAGTAATTTCCAAGTTTGGCCTGGTTGTTGCAAAAAACAGAAGTTAAACATTTTCCGCCCATGATGTGCTGCTAAATAGGTTGGTTTTTGTCTTTCTTTCGGTACTTGTTTGTTGATAATGATTTTGTTCTTATTATGTGTGATATCCGTATCGAGACAAGTCGAAATGGCCGTTTCTCACCATTTCGTGTGCTGACCTAGGCTTTGCAGGGTGGGGGGTGCAGGTGGAGTGGAACGCCTCAGCTTTTACTCTGAGCCGTTCAAAGTTTTAAACTCTTGACACATGGTGCGGCGTGAAACGGCACAGTGGGTTGGGCCAACCGTGCCATGTGGCTGGCATAATGCGTTGCAGCTAAATGGAAATGTCAAAGATTGTCAATGATAGCCGTGATGTCGCTTGTTCTTGTTGCTGGTTATAAGACTCAAGCGGCATGAACATGTGTGAAATCATGTCTCTAAATGATCAGAGCAGCTTGTGGATTATATTACGTATAGTAAATCTTCCAGAAGCCCCTGTAGGCGATTCTCGGAGAGGGTGCGCAAATAAATCAAGGGAAGGTGTTGCCACAGTACTAGTAGTATTTAGTAGTACTCCTACAGTTTTCATTTCCATGATGTCATGGTATTATCTCTATGCAACTTGGTCATTGCTTCCGGATCAACGTCTTTGATGCACTCCTTGCTGCATAATTTATTGGCCCTTGATTTGCCGATTGGGCGCAGATGATGCAAAACGACTGAAGCTGTTGGATGTAGCTTGCAGTATAGCAGTCATACGACTTGCGTGCTGAGCAAGTGGTGATCCTAAAATGAAGCTCAAAGTTGCTTGTGAGGGACCATGACCTGAATTCAACGTGTAAAATCTGACTATATATATATATATACTTTGGGGAAAGGGTATCCAAACCCATCCAAAGAAACAACAGTTGCAAGAAGTTGGAGTTTCACAGCATTTTGAGTTTCAACTGGCTTTCCGTTGACCAACGTGCCCATCCAAACCTTGCAATTCAACCTTGACAGCTCGGCTTGGTCGGATGTCGACTGTCGGACAGCGAGGCCATCAATGAATTCACACCGTGACACCTTCCTACCGGGATCGGTCGGTTCGTTTTTTTGCTGGCCGGTCATGGAACAGTAGCTCAAGTCTCAAAGCTTGCATTGGACTTGAAGGGAACCCCACCATCAGAGAAAAGATGACCAATCATCACAACCAACCTTCGAAACCTTTTAAATTTGCAAAAAAGACATGCAAATTCGACATTCCAAAGGACATTTGCAAAGTAAAACAACACAACTTAGTTTCAGCATCTTTTTTCAATTCTCGATGCTCGGGGAATTGCTGGGTGAAGAGTGTCCAGCACAGGTCATGGCACAGTGAAAACTCACTCTCCAAAACCGTGGCGACTCCGTCACCTCTGTGACCTCTATGACAGAGAGAAAAAGGAAATTCGAGGAATCCATGGTGTTGAGCCACCATGGATTTGCACAGCTCCCAAATTGGCTGAAAAAAATATCCACAAACTTTTTTTTTGAGTTTTTTTTTTCGCAAGATTTTTTTCAAAATCGGTGGGTTTTGGGGGGAATTTTGTAGGTTTTTTGATGTTTGAGTTGGTATCAAATAATCTTATTGGCTGTTCTGATCCTTTTTAATCGCATCAGACTAGCACCTGCGCAACGAGGAAAAATCTGGGATTCGTAAGGTGTGGAGACCCATTGGTGGGTGGATAGGACGAAGGGCTGACAGATGCTGACAGAAATCCATCCTGGTGGTTGACTGAGCCAATTCCCACAAAATACCCTATCAATTTATTGGAAATTAAGGAATCTTATACTGCCCAGATGAAGGTTAGAAATTCTGGAAGTGTACTCAAAAATGTTTTCAACGGACCATGTTTCCATTAGATGATGTTTTTGTGTTTGAAGAATGTGCCGGGGCTGCCGGGCTGCTTCTCAAGCTGCATTCTGCAATGGCAAACTTCAACTACACACTCCAAGTTTGAGATCTACCCAAAAATGATAGTTCAAAGGAGTTGTTGGTGTCCATGAGTACTTTCAACTAACTACTGCTTGACTTTCCAAATTTTCCAGAAGAGATTTACCAGGCAATTGCATACCAACTGACAGTGAGATGTGTATACAAGTTGCATCCTTTGGAAAGCATCCTTTAGTCAGTCAAGTTGCATCTCATGTTATTTGGATTTTTCTGGCCTTGAAACAATTGCTTTGATGTCAGCCGAGGCGCCAAGTTTGAGTGCGGTCTTTCTCGGGCGGTTGAACGGACCTCACGCGGAAAGAACATTTGAGTCGAGAGAAAAATGTTTTCTCGGTCCGGTGGACAGGAAAACGGGTTGGGGGCAGCTTCAGTGAGAAAGAACCAAAGGCTCCATCAGACATGGAGATGGATCAAACATGGATTCATGTTAAGAGATGTCATTTGGGTATATTTGGGTAAAAACTAGGTGTCCCAGGTTTTGAAGGATGAGTCTACTTGTTGCTTCCCCGTATTGGTTTCCCCAACTACGGCATCAGCGGTTGGATGCGCATGTGGTTTGTCAGACAGGCGAAATTCCATGAGTCGCAACATGATGCACTTGACACCTTGGCCAAGGCATTGGCTGTTAGTATGAGAGTCATGTGAGTCATATGTGCTGTAAAAAGAAACAAAAATTGAATACAGCAATATTAGCCTCAAAACTGCGATGTGTTGTTGTTGTTGTTGTTGTTGTTGTTGTTGTTGTTGTTGTTGTTGTTGTTGTTGTTGTTGTTGTTGTTGTTGTTGTTGTTGTGTTGNTTGGTGTTGATGGTGTTGTGTTTTGTTCAGTATTTAGATAAGTTGTTTTGGTTTTTGGATGAAATTGCTGTTGGATTGTTGTTGTTGGTGTTACAGATGTTCACCCTTTATATACTTTCAAGCGACCGCCAAACACGATCAAACACATAGATACAGAATGTTGAATACATACACATATTAGTATATGTATTTTTATTTATATATTAATATATATATATATGATATATGTGATTATATGTGTATATTATTTATTTACATGCACAGATGTTGTACACATATCAAATATGATGAATTTACCAAAGGAGTTGACAAATCAGGTTATCTTTTTGATATTGGTAGATAGCAAAGAATATATGTGACTTTGATGAAACAAAAAAAACATGTTGCAGAAGTCAGGATCTTCGTGGTGAGCTCGAGTCCAAAGTTGAACAGGCGATCCGCGTGTTGGATTCAAGCACTAACCTTACTACCGCATGGCTCCACATGGTGAGATGTACTGGTGATAGTGTATGCGTAATACTTGGATTGTGAATAATGATGAATAATGATGAATTTCAGGTATACTTCATACATTGGGGTTGAGTAAAAAACAAGCTGAACTTGATACAATCATTTGCGAATGCAGCACACTGATTTCTAATAATCAAGAACCCATCATTCAGATGGGTGGAACACGGCCAATTGTATACTGACTTGGCCTTTTAAGGTCTGGAATTGTGTGTGTGTGTGTGTCTTCAAATTGCGGGTCCTTGAACCAGGAGATTTGATGCTTCACAATGCTTGACACATGTCCTGAAAACCCTGAAAATGCTGGGCAGGCTGTGCGGGCACACCTGCGACGCTCGAGCATGGTGGAAGAGTCTTTGGAGGCTGAGAGTCGGTAAATCAAACTTACTGGTTTTGTTGCGATACTCTGTCATCTCCATAGATTTTCTATGATTTTCTGTTGAGATCCAAACAAGGCATTTATTTCAAGATCACGTATAGCATCCTTGGATCGGAAAAAAAAACCTCCTTGGATATTCATAGGTCACTGTGAACAACCAGGCTGATGGTTTGAGTCCTATGGATCCATTGATTCCACAAAGTTGCAACACTCACTCTACAAATTGCAGTAAACACCAAAATACTAATTCAATAATGTGGGTATTTTTGAACACTGCTCTTTAAAGTCGACTATTATTAATCTAAGATCTTAAATTTCCAGGTAATTTGTGGTGTCCTAATAAACTTCAGGCATATCCTTAAAGGTGTATATACCTCCAGGGGTTGGTTGGTTGGTTGGTTGGCTCCAGGCCTTCAAGGCCACAACCTCCAGCGAGATCAACGGACTACGTATGGAAGTAACGAGTGCTGTGCAGGCCTTGGCACAGACAGGTGCCATATGGTTGGTTGGATTGGGAGAAAAATCGCCGGGGTCAAACAGGTCCAAAACTACCCCCCAAACAAAAAATGGTGTGAAAACACAGGGTTTTGTGAAGCTTAATGTTCGAATGGTCTTGAAGGTGATAGGATAATTGAAACCTGTTAGTTTTTTCAGTTTTTTTGTGTTTTGAAACATTCCATCCCTTATTTTGTTGAAAGATGCCCCACCATGAATCCATTTTTGAACAGTTTATTCAAGGTTTGAAGCCATGAAGCCAAGTTGGTAAACCTTGGATCCCTATTCATTTTGCCCTTTAAAGATGTCAGTGGATAGATGTCACTATCATGTGTTATATAGCTCTGAAAACATCATTCCCTGTGAATAGTGTGTGTGTTTTTTTTGCAGGGTGCTAAGTGATCCCTCTACAGGAAGCAGCATTGTTACGATGGAAACTGCACCAGGCCCTGGCGTTCAAGCAGTAGAAGTCATCAATGCACACAGTGGTGCTCAACTGGAGGCCTGTTGGAAGGGGTTCCATTGGTGGAGCTGTTGCGAAATATATAACAGCCTGTTAAAGCCAATCAAGGATGTCCAGAGGTCAAATCAACATGTTTCAAAAAAGTTTCCAAGTTGACTCAACATTTGAAGATATATATTTCTTGAGTTTTAAAAGAAATATGTTGTAAAAAAAACACTGAGTGGTTCGCCATCAAGTTACTCAAAGCTTGTAATTCCTGAGTTGGAAGCCTTGAGGTTAAGCTCTTTAGCTTCCAAGGTTTTCACCGTTCACCGTGCCGCAAGCTCTCGTCGTCTCGTCTCGCCAGTCCCGTTTGCAAATGATGGAGCAACAGCTGCAATCACTGAAAGGTGGCCGGGTTAATTTCCCAGGGGATTGGTCCGACAAAAAGGGCTTCTTTTTGGTGCTGTTTGATGGTTGAAGATAGTGGGGAAAAGGGTGTTTTCACAAGCAGTACTGTAAGAAATATGTAGAAATGAGATGTTGAATTAAACATATCTGCCATATTTGCTTGAAATACAAGCTACAATGAGAGTCCGGTCTTGGAATTGTGACGTCTTTGTGCTGTTAAACGGTGGCGTTGATACACCACCTGTTTTGGCAGCCTCTACTCGCTCCTCATCACCTAGCAAGGCGTGGCAACGGGCAGCCAGGAAGACTCTGGAGGTAAATGTGATGTGATGATTGGATGATCATCAACTATAGATGAAAATATAATAATAGTGATCTACCATGATGATTTGCAAATATTTGCAATTCATCTTTATTAGTCTTCATGTTTGTCTTTATGGTAAAACAATATATTTTATAGAAGCAGATGGAGTGGCGTGAAACCTGCTGTTTAAGCTTTGTCTCTGAGACATCACTTTTTTTAAAGGCCTGCCTGACCCTCTTCCAGCATTAAACTAAATGTTCATCTGAAATATCATCATATTTGTCCAAGATACATGCATGATCGGAAGATCATGCAGGTATCACCCTCATACAACTAGACAAAACTGTTGATAGTTCAGAAATCCCAAACCACCACTTGAGATGTATAAAACCCTGTAAATAATGGTATACACTACTTATCAACTGCCGCAGGATTTCTTCCATCAACATGTATGGCAAGACTTCCAAGCAGCTCATTCCTCTTCTTAGGCCATGGAGCGAAAGGCGGAAGTCACTGAGCAGAAACTCTCACAATTGGAGGCACGGCATCAAACTGATGTTGAAGAGAGGTCGGGGTTTTTCAGTGATTTATTTTTTTGGCGTATTTTTTTTTGGTTCATTCAATTTTTGCATACCTTTATACTAGATATTTCTCTGATCCCGCATCATGAGCATAAAACCGCCGTACCATTGGGATCTCTGTTAAGTGATGGGACTTTTCCCCTAGCATTGGGAGATGTGACTTTGCAACGCCTGATGTGACTTGGCGCCGGTGCTTGTATGTAGAGGCTAGAAATTCGACATGTTCCAAAAATTGGAAGGTATTATCCTCTCCCATTCACACCCATCATTTCCGAAAAAAAAAAAAAAAAACAATCCCCCAAAAGCTGAAGTCAAAAACAGCCGATCAACGAACGGATGCGACTCTCCAGTGCTTCGAAGGCCAAATTTCGTGAACAACGCAATCAATGGACAAGTCACGAGGAGCAGATCCAAAAGATGAAAGACTCGTTGATGGGAGAATCCGTTTTGGACTTAGACTTGATGACGTAAACGTACTTTCAATGGTGTAAATATGCCAATATGTGATGGTAAGAAGATGGTCTATGATTGTATGAGGTATGAATATTGAATATTATGTGCGTTGATATGATATGATTGAAGTATGATTGATGTATTTGTATGATATTATATGATTCTATATCTCTATATATTTATGATTTAATTGATCTCATGATGTGCAGTGATATATGATGATATTTTTTTATGTGTATAATATAGAAGCATGATACATGTGTTTTATGTTATATACACTAAAGACTACTGTATGTCACATCCCTATCTATGTGCATGCATCCCTTGCTTCCATTCGTGGAAAAGCTTGAGGCTAGCAGCCTTTCGCGGCAGCTGCAACAACTTCAAGCGCAAGTGGAGGACACTGCTGACACGGTTGCGTTCAGCGTTGGCTAAACCAACCATAGGTGAGTTTTTTTTTCGTCAGGAACATCATGCTTCGTTATTTCGCCTTAGTGTCTTGAGATGTATTTGATATATAATGTAGAGACGTCGGAAGTTGACATGCACCAAATCTCCGCCAACCGGCATTTTTCCACAGGAGGTCCGCGATCGCAGCACTGAAGGGATCCGTGTGGGTGCATCGAATCTCTCCAGTTTAGAGGTGTGGTTGAGAACAGGATAACTCCAAGGAGCTAGTTAAAGATCAAAGCTTTCACCTTGATTCAATCTTATTCACCAAAAATAGCTTGATAAAAATTTGGGGTGGATGATACCATAGGGCCTAAGGAACAAATCAGATGTAAGTTTGGGATCCAGATCTGAATTTCTTAGATGAATTGTTCCATCCCTAGGGCTTTCACCGGTGTGTGGGGGGCCCCGGTGAGGGGGCCATCGCTGCCAGGCGGGGATTGAGACCTGGCGTCAACGGGTGGATAAGGTCCTCATGGAGTTTGGGGAGCTCAGACCGTTTCAGGATGGAGTTATACACCTAGAAGCTGTGCATTATATACATTATATATATATATATGAATATGCATCATATTACATATTGAGTAGATAATGTATACATGCACAATATGTATAATTCACATATTTGGCAACGTTCACCTTTTGCTGGATCAAATCCTACCGCAAACCGCAAACGTAGAGCAGCAGCTATGGAAAGACTGGACACAAGAAAATTGGAAATTCATCAGACTTTGACTCAATTGACAGGGTCCTTCCTTATATTTGAAACTTGATCCCTTTGGATCAGCATGAGATCTACTTGGTTATATATAGATCCGGTCCGGCGTCACCTTGTAAGTGAAGCTCCAAGGCCCTAAGGATCCCCTTTCACGGTAGAATCCAAGTCTTTGTTTGTACGTATGTTGAGTCAGCCTTGCTCCATGTTGTTTTCCCTTCCAAAGAGGGGCTACAACCACAACTTACAAAGCTTCACCTGCAGTTAGGATATGACCAGTTTGCAGCAAGGTGGAAGTAGATAGATGGCCCTCGCCACTTACAAGGTAAATTGTTTGCTACAAGGTATCCTCCCACCGCCACTTGTTTCAAATACTTAGGAGCGAACAGCGTTTAAACCAGGAGGCTACAGGGTGAAAAGAGGGATGGGCAAATTGAGATAGCTGGAAATTTTCCAAACTCCTGCTGCCATGAGTTTATATGTTTTGGGATGTTTTGAGTGTGTTTTTTTTTGGGGGGGGGGGAGTTGGGACAGTTGGGGAAACCAAGTTTCTATGGGTTGATTTTTGTCATTTGGGGTTGGTAGCAAGTCCTGGTTTTTGGTGCCCAATGTTTCCACCAATGTCTCCTACAATTTCGCAGGTCGAGAGACGTTTGCAGGTGAGCCAGGCTGGGATTTGGAATGTCATTTGGATTGTCAAGCTTCTAACTTTGGATAATCAGATAGATATTATTTGGGAACTGCCCCCCACCAAGGATGCCAGTCTTCAGGATTATTACATTTTTAGAATCGGGAACCCTGACCTAAATTTACATAAATTTGTCACTGGCATCCTGGGTGCTGAGTAGATCCAAGATATCAGTATGCATTTGCGACAGGAGCGCTTGGCAGCTGACTTGAAGTCCATGATGAGCACGGCGGAGGTGTGGAAGTATCATGGACATTCCCCAAGTGCTGCAACTTATTTATAATAGTGCATTTGCGGGTGCCCAAGAAATTATTTCGTCATACCTTAGGTCGTTGTTGCTTGGAACATAATAGGGTCTTTCAGTCAAAACCACCTACTTTGCAATTCAAAAACATTCGAAACCCGAAATGTGTCTATATATCGGTAGTAAGGTGTAAACTGTTTATATACTAAATCTGAATTATAATGGAATAATATATATTATCTATCTATAGTGTAAGGACTATTACTATTGTCATCTCGCACTCCAGCAGAACTGTTGATCTTGGAGGCAGAGAACCTTCGCAAGAAAATGGAGCAGAGTTTTGCACAAGAGATGCGACAGCCACGACACCAGAGATGCGACAGGGACATTTGGAGGATGAAAGTAATGAAAGACCATTGAAGACAAATGCTTGCGCATGAATGGAAAGTCTTTTGAGATGCCTCAAGGCATCTATGTTTTCTTATGTTTCTAGTCAATGTTCATCATATTTAATGTTATTTGATTGAGCATCGTCATGAGTAAAACTAAAGCTGTTAGAATGTAGAAGTCTTGGGTTTATGACTCCATTTGAGCTACAATAGGTCTCCTCCGTATTTCTGGCTGCATCGCAGTTGGCTGAAACGTGTAGTTCTGTTTCATTTCAGATTTCTAATTATAAAATCGCCATTCCTTCAGAGCATTGACCAATGATGGCAAATCCCGACTTCAACCGAAATTTGGCATAAATGGCCCATGATTTGAAAGGACGGAGGGTTCAAGGCCTGCCAAAGATGATATCGCCGATGCTCAGGTTCAGCTCACAAGTATCCAAACTGGAAAGTGACTTTGCCCAAAACCACGAAAGTGTTGGCAGCAACGTCCGGGATCACGTTTTAACTTGAATGACTTTGGATTCGTTTGGAGAGCTTTAAAATGGAGCTTGGGATGTGGGTTTTTATCGCTGGAGTTCTAAAAGAAAGGGATGTGATGGGTTACAGTAGATGATTTTTTAAAGGTTGAAATACACTCATGTAATTCCTAGGGCTGAAAAATTTTAGGCCAAGTTACATCCTGGCATCCACCCATCATGAAATCCTGCTGATACTCGTCGACAACTTGTCGAAAAATTATTTGGAATGGGAATATGTCAGAAATCTATTCAAAGCATCAAATCTTTGTTTCAGCCAGTCGCAACACATGATTTTTTGCAGAATCCTCTGATTTAGCTGCTGATCCACATGAGTGGCAGATCATTTCAGGACATGTTCCTCCCATTTGGACATGGCAATTTCTTCACGGTGCAAAAAACACCCCCGGGGTGTCTCAGGTCTCTGGGCTTTTGCAGCGTTTGACCGTGGCAGAGATGTCGATTGCCGAAGAGCAAAGTAAGATGGAGATCCTCAGGAGGTATACCAACCGTCGTCCGGGGTCGGATGGACGGATGGACGATGGGAACTGGAACCAACTTTTCGAGTTTGTTTTTTTTGTTCCAGGCAAAAAAAATAGTGCTAAGATTGGTCCGTTTGTTTTTTGAGATTTTTTTGTTTGACAAGGTTGGTTGGATAACCAGGTTAGTTTGACAAGGTTTTATTTGACAAAAGATTTG
Source organism: Breviolum minutum Mf 1.05b.01 (assembly GCA_000507305.1). Classification (NCBI taxonomy): domain Eukaryota; class Dinophyceae; order Suessiales; family Symbiodiniaceae; genus Breviolum; species Breviolum minutum. Next base: position 228,558 of record DF239212.1, on the reverse strand, counting down.
GGACAAGGTTAAGTTTTTGTTGTAACGGTTGTAACACCAAGCCTGGAAGTCCCCGAAATGCCATGTTTCCTGAAGAGGCAGCTGGAAGCGCGGATGGAGATGTTGGGCGAGGCACTGTAGCTGCTACCGGTGAAGAGAAGCTTAGCAGCTTACGTATCACAATGTGTTTTTTTTAAATCGTTTTTGGTTGGGTCCAAGTCCACAATCATTTGACCTGACTGAATTTTGTTTACTCCAAGTACCAGACTTCGACATGAATATCTTTGTTGTTCTGACTGAGACTTTTTGGGCCAAGATCACCCATCAACGGGGTAAGCAAACTGAGCGCCATGAACGCGTTTCTGCTGCTATTTTCCATGGCAGCAGCGGAGTTTGTTCACGCTGACCCCAAGAACTTGCAGCTTCGACGACTGCAAAGCATTGAATTCATGGAAGGCCCTGCCGGTGTGCTGAGTAACGGTTTTGCTAACTTCAGCTTGGCACCCGAAACATTGCCCCCACTCCCTGATGCTTGTGCAACATCTTGTCCAGCAGCTCAACTCATGTGGACAGAAGTACCAACTCTCTTGGGCGAGATGGCCTCATCTGCTGTTGATACATTGAGGGGAGTGACTCTCCAACTGGACTTATTTTGCAAGCACCAGCTGGCCATGGAGTGTATGACCCAAGATGTTCTTGATATTAATGGTAATACTTGCTCTTCTGTCATGATGCTTATAGCTCCTGATATTGATGCCCAGGACACTGCGGCAACTCTGAATAGTCAAATGGCTTGTGGATGCACTCGGTGCCCTTCCTTCACAATGATGGTGCAAGCCTTCTTCGAGCACTCTAATTTTAATGCAGCGAAAGAAAGTCTGGCTGAGCATGAGTATGACTATGAGAAGATGTGCCCAACGATGGGCACGTTGGAGTGTGCCCAAGTGGATGGTTTTTGTAAGCAGGGCTTTTCAAACCTGATTCAACAGTACGTGCCCCTACTGGACCCAAATCTCGAGAATATTTGTACCGAAAGGGGAATCCCTACAAAATATACAGCTGACACTGGGGCGACTTGTGCATTCAGCATCAATATGCCAGTGATGTTCTTGTTTGCAAGTGCCGTCATTTTCTGAATGCGAGCCAGCTTCAGCAAAGTTTAGCGTTTTTCTGCATCCCTTTGTCATGTAGGGATTGCATGGTCTGCAACCCGAGATTTTCAGAGTGTTATTGAATGTGTGCCCTGAAGGGGCCAGGTGGTTCCGACGTGGACGTGGTTCCGCTCATGGGGGTTGGAAAACATTGAGCTGACTTGGAGAGTGTGAGAAGACATGAACAAATTGAAGGGATCCTGGTGAACCTTGTCGACCTACTAGACCTGGATTTGATATGATTTATATAAATGATATGTGATGCTGTCGCAAACATGTTTTTAACTGTTTTTTATTGAGCAACACGGCTGTACGTGGGGCCTCTACCAGTCAGTTTTTTGAAGAGTGTCCCAGCACCCAAGATCAGGTATGGTCCCGGTAGAGTTGATACTCTATTGATAGTTTGCAATGATGAATTATGATAGCCTCTGTTTGACGGCTTCATTCTGGAAAGGACATTGTGACATTGCCATATTCCCTGCCCTTGTTTTTTTCAAGTGTTCATGTTTGAACAAACTTTGAGCTTCGTGGTCAGGCACATGCCACGATGGCGCGAAAAGGCACAAGATGAAGCGCTGGAACGGGATATTGAGACGGTCTTGAGATGCTGGGGGATAACCAGCATCTTTTCCAGCCGTGCTGATTTTAGGAATTTGTAGAGGGGCATACGGCATACTTCGATGATATGATAATCATATTTGGACATCATTTGAATGCCTCAATCAAAATTAGTAACAGTAGCTGTCAATGTACCTTTCTTTGGATCAGGGTACAGTATCATATATAATACATATATATATATAATATATTATAATTTATATATTATCGTACATTATACACAAAAATATATGATACGTTTTTTCTTATTAATTAACATATTGATTGTCAACTGCCAGAGATTTGTGGACAGCCTACAGGCGCTGAAGCCTCGCGTGAAGGTGCCTGTCAAAGCTATCATCGTCGCCCGTGTTAGCCGTGTTTAGCCTTTGCCAAGGTTTGTAAGAATCAACTACATATGGATGTTTCCAAAAATGGTGGTACCCAACAACCATGGGTTTTCCTACTAAAAATGATCATTTTGGGGTGTTTTGGGGGTACCACCATTTAAGGAACCCCCCATATGATGAACTGACAGCATTTGGATGTTTTTTCTGACCTGTGGTGAAGCCATGCTGACCTCTTGCAATACAAGGTGCCAATGCGGAGGTTACATCTCCCAGGACAGATGACTGGTATTAGGGCCATCAGGGACAACGTCGGAGGGAATGTGGTATATGATTTCAGAAGTTTGCAATACAATTTGGAATACAATTCCTTTTTAGCTGCCATTTCAAGAAAGGAGGGGAGAATGCCTAACAATGACAATGGAAAATCCACCATTTGAAGATGTGTTTCCCATTGCAAATAAGGATGTTTCATTGCCATGCTACTGGCACTGCTAGTTTTCGGGAGTGTAACATCCCAGGTCTTGGAATCCGATTTTGACTCCAAGTTAATGGAACTCAGGACAATACATTCACCGTTTTTTTTTGATTATGATGATATGGACAAACAAGCATATCTATATAGTGAGATTTGATAAATATTATATATATATATTAATTATTATTAATTGTTTTGATGCAAAATCTTGTATCTTGTGTGTGTTATATAGATAGCTAATAAGCTTAGAATCTCTATTTTATATATACATGTACAGTATATAGATACAGATGAACTATGTGGAGAAACAAAAGACTTATGTGAAATTGTGAGGTAAAGGCATCATCCTTTACAGATGTTGCCAACTGCAATTTCTGAGCAAAAAAATGCAAGCACTCTTTGCCAGATTGGGTCCGATACAGGAGCCGGGAGTTTACCCGAATGGTAGCTCAAGTGGAGGCAAACGACAAGGAGACGAAGCGACTGCTCAAGGACTGTCCAACCCGCCTGGTCGGCCCCGTTTGTCATTGGTGATGAGGCTGCGGATTTCGATGGGCGGGACGCATAGTTGCAGGGCAGTTCAAGCATAAAATGAATTTAGATATATTTAGATGATGGATGTAGAAGTAATGATCACCTCTAGCAATCAAAATATTTGAAGTTAGATCATGGTACTTATATTTGGATAAAACATTCTAGACATTGAAATGAAATTGAATTAGCACAAGCTGGTCCAATGAATTTTCTCAAATCCTGAAGGGCATCCAGGGAATCCTTCAATTCAGATGGTCAGGGGAAAAAGTTAAGTGAGGGTTGTCACCAGAAGAGACATTTACCACTCCAAACCGCGCTGAGTTGTCATGTCATTCTGCCCTCGCCTTCAGGACATGCAGGGTATGGAAAAGGCTTTAGAACGTTGGGGGATCACAGGATGCTGTTGGCACTCCGCAATCATGGAAGCTTTATGAAACTTTGACAATGATTCCCCAAATGGACCATGGATGTCTCAATGTGTCAACAGCCAAGGCGTTTCCGAAGGTCAGCGAAAGATGGTGCAAGAGCAGGCCGGTCGTTGGTCGTTCACAGGAGTTGCACGGGTGTTGAAGTTGTGGAAAGTCTATATGAAAGTCTCCATTTGTTGTTTTTGATTGTTCCTTTTTGTTTTTCCTGTGTAGCCGCTATTGTTGTCATCTCTTCTTTCAATATCTTCACAGGGACAAACTCTAGTCGCACCGATATTCAGAGGTTTTAAAATACATCAGTCCGCGTTTTGGGGGTTGTACTTGTACCAAATTTTGATGTGCCTATGGGACTAAGCGTTGGAAACAATCATCAACCCTTTGATAGAGGTTGAAACATGTGTACGGGTCCAGATATATCATGTTGTGTTTTGTATTGCAAGGTGTTAATGCTGAGTGTTCGGTAAAAAATGTTAATTTCTGAGTGGCCTCAGTCTCGTTGTGTGAAGCAGTTTGGGGAAGGAGGATTATCGGATTGGACCAATTCTTTGGTAGTTTAGTTCAATTATTTACAGTATACCTTCCTGGATGCTACTGTAGTAGTAGTAGTAGTAGTAGTAGTAGTAGTAGTAGTAGTAGTAGTAGTATCAGTTGTAGAAGTAGTAGTAGTAGTAGCAGCAGCAGAAACTAGTAGTTCTTGTCCTGGACGTCCTTGTCCTTGTCCTCGTTTTTGTCCTTGTCCTTGTTGATCCTCCTTGTAGGCCAATGACTTGACACGCCAAGAGTCTTCACGGCTGGAGGTCCTATTTTTTTGGGGGGGGATGGATTGCTAGAGAAGCAAAAAGAACTTGTATTTCTGATGGTGTTGACCACTTTGATGCCAAGTCTGGAGGGTGTGTTTGATGGTTGTTTGGTGATGTTCCATTAGGTTCTTTATTGGAACATACAATAGGAATTGAAATTAGATATAAAATATATATATAATATATATATATATATTGATTTATTTATTTATTATATTTGATGATTTTGATGCATATTGTGTTGTATTTTAAGGATCAACCAACAGCTTGGTGGATGGTTTCTACTGTGACCGCCAGGATCGCAAAGGAAGCGAGAAAAGCGAGCGCAGAATGAAGGTCCGCCGATGTCCAGTCCACCGAAACGATGAAGAAAGAACAAGTTGGAAGATCTCTTTTCCGAGACATGTTTTGAATGTTTGTGTGTCTGATTTTTTTTGTGAAACTCTTGGCATGTTCAATTGAACATATGACTTTTTGGTAATTGCAATAGTATAACAGTATAAAATGTAATAGTACAAGTGCACCTTCACAATTGTGACCGTCAAATGCTATCAACATCTCTCTCCTTTGAGATGCTGGTCAGGCGCGTTTGGATGAGTTGGGAACCTCAGTTTGGAGGCATGCAGCGCTGGCAACCTCAACCTGTGGTCCCGTGAAAACCCTGCAGGTTGGAAGCTCGCTTGGAGTTGATTGAGTCCGGATTCCCAGCTATGAGAAAGACACCAAAAGTTTGGGGGAAACAAAGTCCCATTATGATATATCTTCTCCTTATATACTCAGTTTTTCTGAATACTCAGTTGTTTTTTTTGAGAGTTGCTCCATCCACTGTTGATTCGTTGGTGTTACATGTTGAATTATTTCAACCTTTGAATGACTTTAAAAACCGTCAGAGGATGGCCTGAAACATTGGCTCAGAAGAGATACCCAGCCGGCCCGTGGAATCCGGAGCTCCGTTTTCACCAGCGGCTTTATGATCTTGAAACCTATCAATGTCCCTGAGTTCAATTGGATGTGTTGCCACTTTTCTGCTGAAACATGCAATATTATGCAATATTGTAATTGTAATATTATATATACATTGTCTTGAAATCGCACGGTTTTGTGTTTTGTTGGCTCTCACTGGGATTTGTGTGTGTCTTCTTCCGTGTGTCTTTGGCGTCTTTGGTGTTGTTGTTGCTATTGTTGTGTTTTTTGTGTGAAGAGTTTGAATTCATTTTCATGTCTAGATTGTTGTTTCTAAATACTCACAATAGACTTTGCAAGGAGTTGTTGCTCGCAGGTCGAATCTTTTTTGAATTGCTGACCCGATAGTGACAATTCCCGATGAATCGATGTGCCTAGGTGATGCATGTTGATCCCGCGGCAGATGGCACAACTCAACAAATTTGGATGTTTGTGCCACGGTTCCATGCATGGGAAATCACCCTGTTGATGCCAATCATCACAATCACAGGACTTGCACTTACAGGTGGTCGATCTTTGCTGAAGAAAACTCTTCCTTTTGGTACTGCGGTGTCAATCTGTTTGTTTCTTCGTGCCGTGGGTGATTTTATGCAACCTCCTTGGAACCGATTTCAAGCAAGTACTGCCATTGTGACAGTGGTACTTCTGATGGAGCCTGGAAGCTTGTTGTCAGGATATGTGTGAAATTATGGTTCTTTATAGCACAATACGGTTGAAAGTAGTGGATTTCTAGCAAAAATTCGCAACAAGGTACATTTGACATGCATGTTTTGACCATTGCTCATGTTTACCTTTCTACATACTGTAATTCTATTGAAATGTCTCCCAAACACAGTGCCAACTTTCTTCCATCCTCCAAAAATCGATCCAACTAAGGAATCACCTTGGAACGTTTGCTGCTGAAGTTTTTACAACGCTTAGCAGGAACCTGTTGTGGTTCAATCCTTGCAGTTATCATGGCGTTGTGCTTGGAAGTGGTGGGAAAGGAGCTGATCAAGATATCCAGTTGTCCATGAATGCGATTGGTTTTGTTATAGGATGATTGGTGAGGGTCAATGTGTACAGTGTCAAAAACACAGAATTCAGCCGGATTCAGCTTGAGTTACTTTGTTGTACTTTGTTGTTGATGGCGCTTTTATTGTCACTTTGTAGATTGGTAACTTAGAGATGCGCTTGCCTCACGGTGCTTCTTTCGCAGAGGCTTCTTTTTGGCACTTAACACCTCCAGCTTGCTTGACCTTGTTTTGACTTGGGATCTGAGTCGAAGATCCCAGGAGCCTTTGCAGATTGGTTGCTTTTGCTTTACGGTCTTCACCATGTCTGGTACCTTTCAAGTTCTTCGCAGCAGTCTATCCCTCATGTTTTCAGCTATGTGCATCTCTTGCGCCGCTGTGATGTTTGGCTTTATGCTGTCAGGATGGGTTTCTCGCCCGACAAAAAAAACTGCGATTTGGACAAATTCGTGGATAGTGCTGCATTAGAATTATCCTCATGAATGAGGTCGTAGAGATTCTTTGAATTCAAAGTCTTCATTCACCATTGCAAGGATTTCTGCACAGATTCCCTGACGATTGGTCAGGCATTTGTTGATTAATTGATTATTTTGCGCCTAGAAAGATGTCGCCAATGCACTGCAGAAGGCCATGATAGTTTCATTGAATTCCATAGATGTGACACTCACTTTGTGGCCCCTCAGCCTTTTAGAAGGAACAAGGTGAAGTTGCAAGCAAGTGTTGTGAAATTTCACTTCTTGTGAAACCCAATCTTCGCTCCCACAAGGTGTTGATCCATGCGCAAGTGGCTTCTGTCCTTTTGGGGGAGTATCTTGGATTTTCAAACCTGCACTGCTGCTGAAACAACATGGATCGAACCCGTTGAGATGACATTGTTCGTGCGTCATGTTTAGGGAATGACTATGTTTATCTCTCACTCTCACCACATATACACATACAAATACGGTTTTGAATCAAGTGCGGAGGCAAAATACATAGTCATCAAGCAGGATCACAAGGACATTTTGGAAGTAGATACCAAGTATGGAGAACTACCGTCTACCCGTTACTATCCGTTACTTATTGCAAATTTGAAGGAAACTCAGAAAAATAGAATTCAAACCTTTGGTGAGGCTAAAATGACTTCTTTCATACTGGCTTTGTCCTTTTCTCGGATTTCGATTGCCTTTATCCAAGTTGCTTTCTGTTTGAAATAATGCAGATTTCTATGGATTTCTCATGGACTTCTCATGTGTCGCCACCATCGGAGGATCATTTCATTATTGTCCTCCCTATTTTTCGAGTTGCTTTTGGGTGATGCCTCTAGCTCATTATCTTTGGTGCATTTGGTGACTTGGAGCTTTATTCCCAGGGTAACCTGGGCACAAGCTGGGACATCTTCTGGGGCCCGTCATCATCGTCATCATGGGACCCCAAGGATTAAGACAAACACCTTGGCCACAAGACATGAAACAAATCGTTTTTGATGACAGGTGCTAGGTGATGAAGATACTACTTGATTTGCCATCAGCCGGACTCATGCGATGATGACATAAACGAACTATAACACAATGTCACTGGGTAATAGCAAATAGAATCCACTTGATTGCAATGATGAATCGAGAATAAGCATCATGTCAATCACAACGGTAGCGAAAGTATCAAGTATGAAATAGGAACAATAGATGATACCAACAATGACAACAACACTTGAGATTCCAAACCCATACCATCCATGTGTATATATATATATATGGTATATTTACCTACGTTTGGTTGATTTTTGTGGTAAATGCCGGGAAACATACCATACATGGACGCAATGGGAAACTTATGTCATTACGATGGTCGTATTTGCTGGTCGTCTGGAACCACTTGCCAGGTGAAGGCATCCAAAGAGATCTTGGATCGCACTCGAACGGCCATTGTGTTTTGGCAAAAAAAAATGTAGGGATTCAACTGGAATGTTCCAACAGGAAATGTTCAATAGCCATCTTTTTTTTGTTGGTGTATCCCAAATGCTCAATGTATTGGTATATTTAACCTACATTTATCCCCCGAAACTGCCCAAATGTAGGTAAATATACCATACATTGAGTGGAATAGGGTATGAGCCGCCTTTCCAGTTGAGCCAGTTCTTCATTGTCCTGTCCGGTGATTTGGGTGTATTAAGTTGCAGGCCTTGGAATTCCAGTAGAATTCCAATTCACCTATCCAAAACAGCAAAATTTTGGAATTCATCAGGTGATGAAAAACTGATGTCAGGTGGAACAGATTTTGAACTTCCGTTGGAAGGTCAATTTCAAGGGATTTGTTTTCTGCGTTCGTGAATATCATTCACCAAGTCATGGAAGGGCTGGAGTCCATCAAGATGATGATTATCCATGCATTAAGCATATGTTTATTTGAAACTCCTAGTTGAGGGTCACATGTTTGTTTAATGCCATGTTGAATTTTAGCAGTATGACTTTGTGTGTAGAATACCCCACCCCAAATCTTTCGTATTGAATTGATTGCCGTTTCGAATCTGGAGAAGTGCGACTTGCATTGCTTGCAAAAGTTTTGTTTCTTGCAACGTTTGTTTTTCTTTTTTTGAACAATGATACAACACTCATTTGGCTAAACTCTCACAGTTTCCACCAAACTACAGTTTTTGTTTGCAAAAAACAAAACTCAACCAAAAACATTCCCCAAGCTGAAATTCTATTGCAACCTTTTTGGAGAGCTGCCTTTACTAAGCAGGTTGCAAGGGGGTTTTTCAGGTTGGTGTCAGCCCTCAGGATTTGGTCTTCACAAAGCATCAGGCCACCTGCCTCTCTGGTAGCACCAGCCGTGCTCAGCAGTTTCGCCGTGGGGGACGTAGCTTGATGCAAAAAGACAAATTGGAGGTACAGATATTGCAGATGTTACTGAAAAGAGTACTGTAGTTTAATCATCTCAGGTTCTCCATTTAGATGCAGAAAGGCAAAATGAGATCAATATATATATATATCAATGATATCCATGATTCCATCTGATGATGATCAATTTTTTGGACCTCAGTGGACAGCGTGAGAGACCCTAGTCATGAATCCATCTTCGAAAACCACCAGTGACCAGTCACCAAGGATCAAGAACTCTGTCAGGAAGCTTGCTTGATCTTTTAACCCGTCCTGTTGGCCCAGATATGGATGATGTTGTTGTTACCTGGATCAAATACTTTTGAGATGTGAGATGTTTGGAGGATGGCCCTGACCCAATGGATACATATGGATATGGTTGTAAAGTGTAAAGTTATTGAGTCTCTAAAATACATATGTTTGGAATATTGAACAAGGATCCAAATCTTTGGTCCCATTTGTAGCACCACAATTTTGAGACATAGCCAAATGAGGCGAGACTGGGTGCCTTAGAAGACGATGAAGCAGCCTTGGCCGGCCGTTGTCGAAGCTGTTTATCTGATATGGCATCCTTGTCGATGTTTACAAACTGCATCCAAGAATCCTGGTTCTTCACAGCTTCTGCAGAAGCTTGGCCTTTATTCCATCATGCCCTTCTAACATTTACTGTACTGTTATATATATATATATATGTTTGCACCCATGTGGAGTACATATTACATTGTACAAAGGTGTATACTTGTTCCTGTCATTGATTTTTCACCTGCAGGAAAAGCAGGTGACATATGACCTTCTTCCTCAACAAATTCATGGTTTATTCCTTCAAGCTTGCGCGTTGGCACACGTGACCCCATTGAAAGCTGAAGTTTGGCGTCGTGCTGGAGCCAGCTTTCAGACGCTTGAAACTTAATCCTGAGAGACTTGTAGGTTGTTTCCAAAGTACATATATACATATTCACTGTAGATACAGTGTACATGAATGCAAGATATATTATTATAGTTTGTAGAGAGATAGAGAAAGAGAGATTGTGCTAAAGATTGAGGAGAGCCCGTGTTGTTTGCTAACCTTTTTGCATGCTAGCATTTATTCCTTGTATTGCACCCTGCCCTAGCACTTGTCGTTTCTCATTGAAGGAAGGTGAGGGTTTCATTGTCAGTGGCTCTGGAATCATTGAAGTTCATTCTGGAGTGTTTGAACATCTTTGGATCTGCAGGAGATAATCGTTTCCTGGTGGCAAGTGAATTTCCAACCATGCAACTACAATCAGATACATTCAGATATTGGAACTATAGACTTCATTTTATGATATTTCATGATACAGATTGATCATCCCTTCAAGAACGGAGCCTTCTTAGCTTCATGACCTGTGACATTGGGAATCTCCAAACTTTCAAGGGGCACTGCTTACAGCGCAGAATTGCTGTATCCAAGTGAAGTGAAAAATCCTTCGAACGCCTCAGATCTGAAGAGTAGGATTCTAAGAATAATGAGTTTATCAGTCCGACAACTTGATTAGATGTGTCTATACTCGAGCGGGTTTCGTTTTTCTATCGCTTTCTCGGTTTCTTATCGATTTTTGACTTGGATCTACCCGTACCAGTCGTCATGAGTCATGAATTGCTCCTTTCAGTGATGGAAGGGATGTCTCCAACAACATGTGGGCGATGTTTCCATCTCAATCCCATTTGCTCAGGTTTCGATCCTTTGGAGCGTTTGTGTGGAGCTTTGGAAGATGCCCGAAGTGACGCTGGATTTTTCATTTCGGCTTTTTTTTTGTCAAATGCTGGAAGTGGACTTCTTCCCTTTTAGATGTTACTGGTACTTTTGTTGGTGATACATTTGTAGATTGAGATCATTGATGGATTGTAGCCATGGAAAGGTCATGATATCTGAAAGGTGTGGGAAGTCATTGATGTGAGATCCGCATCACAGAGTTTCAATCCAATGTGACTAACCACGACTTTCAGGAACTGCAGCATGCATGGAAAGCATCAAAAACTCAAGATGGTGGCAATTCTCTTCATTCGGCCGCTGCTCTATGCCCTTTGGTCTCGAAAAGCGGTGACAAACAGTGGACGTGGTATTATTTGGTATTGTTTATATATTTTTGGAAGCTCCTAATGGGTACTATTTGTTTGTTTTTTTTGGGGTTGCCCTATGATTTCAATATAAACCCCTCTAAAATCCCTTTAAAAAGGATCCGGTCACTGAAGGGTACATGTCTCCATGGCTGTTTCATGTATTGAAGTTTGACCGTTGCAAGGTCAAGGGTTTGATTCCCTTGTGGTGCAAATGGCAAGCTTTGCTCTCTTCTATTTACAACGGCTCAAGGCAGCTAGGGACAAGGGGGGGGGGGGTAATAACAAAACCAAATGGACACAAACCAAGGGGAAATGGGGAGAATCATGCAATTTGGATCAATTTGCTGCAGGAAAATCGGATGGAGTTTTCATGATATTGTCATGGCTTTCAATTTCTTTGCCCAGATGTTGTTTTTTTGTGTGGTGTTGTGAGGAAGTTGCAAGGATCCATAGTGTGAAAAGCTCAAAAGTTTACAGGAGTTATATATGAAGCTACGTCGACGGTACATGTTTGAAAAGTTGTTATTGTTGTGGCTACATCTTTTTGATTATGCTTGGCCATGTTATTGTCAGCAATCACGTGTCGAAGTTTGCACATCCTGAGTTGTTCCAGTATGGAATTGTGCTCACCATGTGTTGAATTGCTATACTTTGTTTCCTGTCCAGAATGATGCATGTCCTCTAGCTTTGTGTTACCATACATATCCATATACATACATATAAATATATACACATATATTCGTATATTCACATGTTGGCAACATCCACCCTGTTAGGTGGAAACAAAAGAAGGTGAACTGCAAGAACGGCTCAGCCAGTTGATGTGTTCGAGCCCTCTCTTCATACAAATGGATGTAGCTGAGACGGGTGAAAGTGGAGAAGCCTGAATTTACGACCTCAGAATTTGCACCCAGGGGTGCGTGGAGTTGCGCTTGAAGAGAAAAGGGGGTGCAGGATTCAGGTTCTGGGGGGAAGATATGTTTGCTTCTCAGAGGTCCATGGGGAGTTTTGAACATCTCCTCTTTGCCTTTGAATGCCTTTTTGTAGCCCAGAAAATCAGCAATGAAATTGATTCTCAAAGCAGCTGAGTGCCATAAAAGTACGAAAAAACTCCTAAGGGTGGATACATAAATGAATATTAGAATAACTGTCACATCTTACATATTTACATCATCTTACAGGTCGCAATTCAAGCAAACTTTGCCACCTCACAGCATCTTCAGGTCTCCTCAAGGCATGAATCTTACAGAGTTGTCTTTGAAGATGGAGGACGGTTTGATGAGTGTCACCTTTGTCATGCTGGTTGAGTATCTAGTTGAATGGTAATAGACATTCGGAAATGATGGAACAATGCTCGATGATTGGGAACACTTTTAAGACTAAAAGAGCTCTATATAGGATCAGTACTGGTTGAATCCATCAATACAAGTACCTCAATACCCAGATCCTGCAGGAGCAGAGGAGGATGTTTCAGGAGCAAGATTCCAGGCTTGTGGCTCTGGAAATCCTATGTTTAGAAATTTAGAAATGTTCACAAAATGTCACTTGCAACGTTGGATGACGATCAAATTAAGTTTGACACGATAGGTGGATACATTTTGTATAAACTTGAGATGTTTTTGCATCTCATTCTCATGAATGTCTTTTCAAGATGTCTTCCAGTGCATCGCAGTTGAGTGCATGCAAAGAGACTCCTTGGCTACCCTCTTGCAGGCAGCGTCAAGTAGAGGAAACAATGAAGGACGTCTTTCCCCTGCTGTTGTTGCTACCTTGGATGTATTTTTTCAGATGCAGAAGTCATGGGCAAAAAATGCCACCGTGCAAAGTTTGGTGATTCAAGTCGGGGGAATAGGAAGCGCAGCCGATGCTGAAGATGTTACAAGAACATGATGCAAGGCAGTTGATCGACTAGGTTGATCAGGTTGTTTGCAAAAGTACCTTTTTGTATCTTTTTGTTGTTCATGTTCCTTTTTTTTCATGGAAACATCAGCCGCGGTTTCTTGAAGACAAAAACATGAACATTCTTTTAGGTTTCTTGTTGAGTGCTGGCAAGTTGCTGGAGTTTGGCTTTTAATATTACCCACCTGCAGGTTAGCGAAGAGTACTGAAGCTTCCCAGCAGCTGCAACGACAACAGCTGGAGTTGAAATCTGAATTTGAGAGTCAAAAGGACAGGAAATTGGCTAGCCGGGTAACATGGGTAACCTACAAGATGTTTCACATGTTGGAAATGAGTCTCTTCAAGAGGTGAGTTGAAAGAACCTAAAGAAAATCCTCTCATTTGGTTGCTTCAGAAGATGAGTTTTCTTTTCCATTTTTGTGGACCTTCACTGTGAGGTTTTGACTCTCAATATTATATTTCCAACAAATACGTTAGTTTCAGGTTGGTTATGTAAAATTCACCTTGAAAGGGGACTGCCACCGAAACAGGACATGCTTGAAGTAAGATGCTTGGAACGTTTGGAGCTTCAAGGGAAGAGGTTGGAAGATGTTGCCAAACGCATGGAGCATTTAGAAGACTCCAACAAGAACCTTGGCTTGCAAATGGCAAACCCAACAGAACAAGTAGCAACAAGTGAAAATTGAATGTTTAAGAGTTTAAGCATTTCATTTTGGGAAGAGTGCTTTGGAGCTGTGAGCTAATTTGTTTTGTTTGTGTTTAGTGTGTCTGCAAAGTTGCCCTGGGGCTGTAAAAAGTTGCCAACTTGCCACTTGGAACTTGGAACACATGGGGAAATGCCTTCGAATTTGGATCTCTTTTTGTTGGTCACCAAATTAAATCTACGTAAGTTTATTGTTTGTATGAATCATATTGTCTCGTAAACAGAAGTATGTATAGATATACATGTATAGCCATATCAATCAGTGAATCAATTGAATCAAAGTTATATTTTTCCATGTTCCTAGTGACTTTGGATTGAAGCCAATGAGTTAAATGTTCCTCAGGAGCTAATCAGTAGATTCCTGACTGCACATCACTTGCACCACTTTTTTCGACCCCTCTGAAACCCAACCCGGAACTTCACGCCTTTCCCCGGAACTCGCAGTGGCCTTTTTCACCAAGGAGTACCTTGCTACAGGCGGAAGTGAATCATTGGTTGACTTGGGATCGCCAGATATGGTTGATTTTCCTTCATGGAATGATTCGTTTCAGTGATGTAACAAATCTTTGGGTATAAATTAGCTCAAAAGCAAGACAGGAAGCCTCCAGAATCCTAGAAATAAATGGCATGGAATGCCTACCTTTTTAGTTGAAGACCTCGAGTTTCCGGGCTAAAAAACCCTGCGCATCGCCCAACTGACTCCTGGAACCTCAAGGTGGGCAGTGAGAAGCGTCGAGAGGACTTTGAGCGTCGCTTGCAGTTGAACGAAGAGCACTTGCAGGCGCTGCTGTAAAGGTGGAGAACTCATGAAAGTTGGAAAGTTGCTTCCCCTCATGTTGGTGGAAGTAGTACCTTGGAATCCTAGGAGATCCTTTTTGGGGTCAAAAGATGATCGGTGATCCTCCCCGCTACAAAGATACAAATAGCAATGAGAGTCACCTTAGGATTTGGACAGGCCAACAAACATCTCAACCTTAGTTCCCTGGAGTGTAGTTGATCAATGCAATCGTTATGCTTTCATATCCACCATGATTGTTTTCACTCCAGCTGTTGTTTTTCTGAGAAAAGCAAGTACTGAAGCAAATGCAACAATTCAAAAATTAGAAAAACATCAGAATATTCTGCCAATTTGATTACCACCACAAACCCTTGTCCCTGGAGGAAATCACCGAGCAGCTAGGGAAGCAAGATACCTCTTTGGGGCAACACGGACGAGAGGCTGGTCTTTACAACATGCTAATCATGGCAGCATGATGTTTCCTGTTGCCAGTAGATTAAACGTCTCATTCTCGGATGAGATTTGCAAATGTAAAAGAGCAATCGTTGAGCATCAGTCCGCAAGCGTGTCATTTTTTGAAATTTTCCATGATTTCAGGTGAAGAAAGAACTTCAGCAGATTCTGGATACTCAGTTTGCCAATATCTTCGCAGCTGTTCATTGTGTTCTCGACCTTGTTGACCAAAGGTGAGGATGATAGAAACTAGAAACATATCCTTCCACGGTTTCACAAGACGGATAGGGGGACCCATGGATGTCCGGTTTGGGGTGCTTCCTTTGATTCAACACACCAAGGATAAACATCGTCGTTTTGAGCAACATCAAAGTGACTTGCAAAAGGCGCCAACCAACAAATGATCCTCGTGTTTTCTGCGGTTCTGTTGTGCCGCTTGATGTTAACCTGAAGTAATCGCCAACCGGAGGTGTGACGGTCAGGTAGCATTTATGTCAAGCGGCATTAACATTTGTAAGAGATGTCAAGAGGATGTCATCAGTGAGGGGCTTTCAAACAAGTATCAAGATGTTGCAAGAAAGTCAAGTTCATGCAGGCTTAGGTTTTGAAGACTGATGTCGTTTCAACGGGGTCCTTTAAAAGAGACAAAAAATCTGGGAAGGTTATTGTGCAGTCCAATTGAAAGACTTTGTAACTGGGTGGTGGTTTCAAAGACTTTTTATTTTCATCCCTATTTGGGGAAGATTTCCATTTTGACTAATATTTTTCAAATGGGTTGAAACCAGCAACTAGCTTTGTAAGGTTGTATATTGCCTGAGCTGAGCTTGCTAGCAATCCTTTGCCCAGAGAAACATGTGCAGCTAATGATGGACTCATCACAGATGGATATGGCTCCAAAGACGACCGTTAAAAAATGCATCAACCCCGAAATACAATTGTTCAGAAAGACTTGCAAATCACAGAGGATTATGTTTATTTATCTTTCTTATACATATACATATATATATATATATTTATAATTTATATATATATTATATAAATACACAGTACATATTGTTTTATATTATCATTATCATTATTATTATTAGTAGTATTATTATTATTAGTATTATTATTATCAGTAAGAAAATAGTTCCCCTTTCCATTGTCTAAAAGAACCCCCCCAATAAAAACACCGTCTAAGACAAGACACCTCAAAAAACCAGGAGCTGACGAAAGTGCAGGAACTTCATGATCAGTTAATGCAGAGCTGCGGTAATGCACAAGCGGAACTAAACAAACAAGCAAAGAGCATCGGAGAGGCGCAATTGCTTAATTCAGCTTGTTTGGGGTTGTTTGTTTACTTTTGGGGGGGGTTATTATATAAATTACCAACAGTATTGGGAATACCAACAGTTTGGGGACGTTACATTTTTGCGGTGGTCATTTTACATGGGGAATGTCACATGTTTTATTTGATTCGGGAGATGGGGGGGTGGATGGTAATTTTTAGTTTGGGATTTCACGATTTTTGTAGTGTGTTGCTTGGGTTGGTAATTTAACGACCCCTGTACAAATGTTCCTTGTTTTGTGGAAGATGATGGGAGGTGGACTAAACCAAAACTGTGTGCTATGTTTTTTGGAAGATGATGGGACATATTGTTGTTGAGCACAGTTTGGGGAGTTTGGCAGCTGCAAAAGATATGTGGTTTTTGAGACATGATAAAGAAGACCTAGCTCTACATGATTGATCCAGCCATGTCTAGCCAATGCTTGGCTTGCGTTGTGGTTGGGAATGTCACATCAAGTGATGATACGCGATGGTAGGTCTCAAATTTGTTGACCCCTCCCTAAATTTTAGGTAGGAAACCCGGACTTGAAAAACGTTCATGATATCAGAATGATATTAGAATAATGGTTTTAAGGCATTTGGGAAGATAATCAAATTTGACCGTGATTTTTCAGCAGTGGTGGCTCATCCAAAATTCTGATCCCAAGATCTTCACCGCAGGTGGAAAGCAACGCGGTAGACAGCATTGCGTATCTTGGCTCCGCACTGTATATAGGTAGTTGTTTCAGCGAAAGATGTGAGTTGCCTTACTTAAACGTTTGCACTTTCAGATGCACTACGAGATTTCTGTGAAAGGGATGGCATCACCCCTAGATCTCTCTCTGTTTTGAATTGAGAGTATCTAGGACTGGGTCCCGTTATGCGTACAGTGAATTTGGATATCAGCTTTGTATATATTGGTTTCTGTATGCTACTATGGCATATGCTTATTTTTTGGTACACTTTTTTGTGTTTCCTTGCATCTTTTTTTGTTTTTAAGAGCAATCATTCAACGTTCCAGTCGTCTCCACCATCTCCACCATTCAACAAGTGCGAGGCAAAAAAGTCAGCGGATGGAAACTTCCATCGCCAAGCTGGACCCTAGAATCACCAGCTTGGAGGCCGACGGTGGGATGAGATGTTACGTTGGAAGAAGTAGATTCGTTTGTGTTTTTTTGTGGAAGGTTTTTGTTGAAATCTATCTTGAGAAAAAGGGGGTATAACTGGTATAACTGTGGAAAGATTATATGACTGAAGGCTGAAGGTAAACAAAAATTGACTTTGCAGGTGTTTGCCATGCATTTTATTCATGCAGGAGACAGTGAAAGATTTGTTGCAAGAGATGGGAACGAGGCTGCGAGATGGGGGGAAACTGGATGAATGGATCCTAATGGCGGATGTTTCAAACCTTGCTGATGGGAGCATTACGTTGACACATATATATATATATTCATACGATCTTACCATATATTTTATTTGCCCAACATGTTCGCCATGATTTTAGAAAGTGTATCCTAGATTCACTCAAATTTACCCATACATGTTTTTTCAAACATCTTACTGTACATACAGTATATATATATACATGTACACAGATATATATATATATATTATTGTATATGTCGGTACACACTCGTATCTATATTTAGAATCTAAAAAGATGTTGTTTCCGTTTCATATAACAAAGAAGTTTTTGTTCGTTCGTTGATCATGTGCCAACTTCAGGCTTCGTGGAGTCGATGCCAGTATTTTGCAATTGGAGTTGGGGTCACCCAAGAGAAATGTTTTTGTTGGTGAATGGTGTAATGATTTTGAGATTATTATATGATTTGCTATATATAGATCGGTATTTATATATATACATACAAAATATGTTGTATACGAATTTATCATGTATTATGTCATTTTTATGATCCGGTGATTTCATAGTACTGTTTGATTTCATGTTGAGAGTGTGATTTTTTGAACGACACGAGGGTAGTAAAGATTTGAGTATACTACGTATAGTTGTCATCTGAGATTTGAGATTTGTTTCCACAAATTAAATGATTGAAACATTATAATAGCCAGGAGTCAATCATATGAAACCATGTTACCAGGTGACCAGATTTGCAGCGGCTGGATTTTTTGTTTTTTTTGCCTAGGCCTCGTGTTGCGACGATCGAATCACAGATGCCAAGGTGTTGATTGGATTTTGAAGTTGCTACAGCTTTCCTTGGGTGTTGGAGATTGGAAGAGAAAGCTGTTCACCAGAATGAAAAGTGCTTCCAGAATTGCTTGGAAGCATGTGGGAAACGATTTTGATGAAGTATTTAGAAAGCTTGTCTCAAGGCTGCTTTTGGTGTCGAAGGCCATATTGATACCTGTTATGTGGCTCGCTGATTTCCGTTATCATCAAAATGTCCCTGCTCTAGAAACAGCACCGAACTTATTAATAGTCAAATAGTCTTGACAGATGTACCAAGTGTACCTACTTTTTCTCCCATAGTCATGGAAGTGGAAAAGGGCAGTTTTTGAAAGGTAGCCCATTATTGCAGATACACCCATTTTTCACTGAACCATGATTATGGGAGGAAGGGTAATCCAGGAAAAAATACCTTGTCTCTGGTTTCTGTTTGGACAGGCTCCAAGACAACTTGAAAACCGTGGCCGTGCTGTCATCGGATATGAAATCCACCACTGAAGCTTCACAGTCGCGCTTTACTCGTATCGAGGCAGGGCACCAGGTGTAGACACTAGGGTGCTCATGTGATGCAGTTCAACTAGGTAATTGAGTAGCAGATTTAGTGCTTTATGTATGTGTATATATGTATATACATGATGATTAATAAATATTTGTATGATTTATTTTTTCTGATATGATGATTTACATTGTTTGCATATCCATAGTATCATGTGTAATGCTTTTTGAAATGGCATACACGTGCACAATATACAGTGGATAATTTTGACATATATATATATATTTACACATATATATACATATTACGCACGATGGTATCATTAATTAAGGTGTTGTTTTTTTTAATGTGTCCAGAATCCATGTTTTCATTTCGCCATCCGTTCGCGCATAAAACGCCCCAGTCCGAAGTTTCCAAGCTCAGCGCCAGCACTGAGAAATCGGAACCGGCCATTGAAAGGACGGGTTTCACGACATGAAATGGTGAAATTTGAAGCCACGGACTCGTGACAAATGCAGTATGCTTTGGATCTATCCCCCAACCCAGTACCGGCGGCAAATGAAGGTTTGTAGGGATTCCCCACTTCAAATTAAATGGGGACTGTTGCTAGGTGGGGGGTAGATCCAAAGTATGGTATTATCTGATGTAGTAGGTAGCCATCTAGTTGCATAACATCGCATCCTCAGATTAAGAAGGATTCTTACTTTGGGGACATGAACGGATGGAGGGTCAATGCTTTCTGTAGACACGGGCGTGGACATTCACCTTTGCTTTTTGTTTGGGGGGGATCTTGGGGTATACAGTATATCTATATATATATATGTTCTTATATACACCATGTACTATACAGCATATTCTGTATGATTCAACCTTCTACAGCTGTTTTTGTTCCTGATTAAATTCGCCAAGTTTTTCAGTGCAGGATTCAGGGTTGGATGGAGAGATGCGATGAACGACTCCAACGTTTCAGCGCTTTGTCTGAGACCTTGGAAGAACATCGTGGTGATACACAGCAGAGCGTTCTGAAGATGGAGGTACCTTGGCTTTTTTCCATCCAAAACCCGGGTGGAATTTGGTTAAAATTGTTTTGCAGATTCAATTTTGGATGTCCAAGGGTTTCGATTTTTTTTGGGGGGGGTATATGATTNTTTTTTGGGTTGGGGGTAGTATGATTTATTCATACCCATTGCATCTGTGTATGGTATTTATATATATATATATATCAATTTACCATAAAAAACTAACCATCCATGTGGGTAGATCCACCAGTCATATGGATGATACTGTTGATGCTTGAACTCCTAAACAACCACCTGGGGATGTATAAAACCCTGTAAATACTGGTTATATAAAACGACTTATCAAGTGGGTGCAGGATTTCTTCCATCAACGAAGTTGGGTCCCACAAAACCAAGGCAACTTGCAAGAAAGCCAACGATCATGTGGAGTCCTCCATCGCACGCTTGGCCAACTTTGAATATCGCCTCACCGTACCATGGCATTTTTTTGTTTTTTAATTCCCCGTATGTTGGTTGGTTGCATTTTATTTTTAAGGGCAGAAAAAAAACTTTGGAAGCGATAATAATTACCATATACTGTATAGTGTGATGATAATATGAAAACACATGAACATATTTGACCACTTACAATGATGTACAATCATCATCACCCGGCAAAGAAAAAAACACTTAATGAAATAATGTTTAAAATCTATAGTTGATAATGTTTGGATATCATCAATCCTTCTTCCATATTGAAAAAAACCAGATCCTTCAAGATTCGGTTATTAAGATGACACTTTATCCCTAAGCATACTATACTATCAGATAGCCCATCAGATATATAATACTCTCAGGTGCCCTGTCCCCTCCCAGGCCTTTGATACTCGTATTTGCAGCTTGGAACCGTTGTCAGAGCTCCAACCCCATTTGGCAGAGCTGAATCACAAGTGCAGCAGCCACTCGGATTGGGAACCAAACCGAACCACCAAAACCACTACTACGGTTGCTTCGTGAACCATTGGATGTGCTCAAAAGATGGTGTGAATCAAAAAAACGGTGCAGATGTTTTTTGTGTGCAAACATGTGTTTGGCTACATCTTTAGCAAAAACATCTGCACTGTGAAATGATTAAAAAAAGGCAGTATTTCAAGGCAAATATGTCATGGAACATTTATATACATCGGTTGCAAAAAGAAAAAAAAACAACAGGATCATTGAAGTCCCAATACCAACATCGACCAAGGCTTCGAGTCTAAGGCTATTAGCCTTGAGACTCAACAAAAAGTCTTACAATCCAACAAGGAGGAGCGACCACCCGGGGAAAACACCATGGGGAGGGGCGTCGATGTGACGTGACAGTTACTGTACAAGGTTTTGGATGTTAAATTGGGAAGTTCATTGAAAGTAATGTGGTTATTTTCACAGGTTGGATATGGTGAAAACGATTTGTTTTTTCCTAATTGTGATCGACAGTTGATTGTACTGTTGTTGCCTCAGGAACAGTACATAAGGTTTTATCGATGTCGATATCAAGTCTTCATCATAATAGCACCTGACAATTTGTTTGTTCTTGAACTTGTAGCATTGGAGCCAAGTATAACATATAGATGGAAGAAATCCTGCACCAGTTGACATGTATAAAACCGCATAAATAATGGTAGATTCTCCATATCAACTGGTTAGCAGGCTTTCTTCCGTCAACAGTATTATCACAGTATCAGGAAGTAAACTGATAATATTCAACAGGTAATCCAGATCAAAAGTCCGGGTATCGGTATCACCAGTCAGCTCAGTCTTCCATCAACAGTATCACTGTAGGGCTCAGACTCACCCAAGGCACTTTTGGGAGAGCAACGAACTCTATCACATCAGTTGGCCGAGCAACTTCTCTCGTTGACTGAGCTGCACCTCGGCCAAAAAAAAGCACCCGGGACCATCATGCCACAGCTGGTTACGATAGTAACATTTCCCTGCTTATTTGTGACAGGATATGTATACAATTTGCTACGTTGGTTTGTTCCATAATTTGGTACTTACTGTTTTTTTATAGTTGAACATATTGTTTTTTGACAGTGGTTTTTCCTCGATCTATTTCAATATGAATGTCCTGGATCGTTTCGGTTGAGGAAGAAAGACACTGCTACTTCGAAGGAAGAGATTGGTCAGTTGCGGCTTCGGACGGATACCTTGGCTGTATTTAGTGGCTGATGCTCAAGAAAAAAAACATGGCTAAATTCCCAAATGCAATAGGTTTTCCCAGGGTTTTTTGAAGTCAACAGTGGATGGGATTGCTGGACAGAATCCTGAAGTGCAGGATGCAAGTCGCAGTGTTCTGACAGAGAAAACGTGGCATCAAGTGTTGGAAGTGCACACCTTAAGGAAAGTACTGTACTTCCTTTGAATTGCAATCTAACAATTCGAACATATATTTCATTTGATCAATCTTATTTCCAGGACCTCAATGCTGTTCAGTGACCACACATTAAGTAGGCAGTTTTCGTTAGAGCTAAGGAGAGTGTTGAACGTGAAGCACAACAAACCACAAAGGCTCAGGAGAGATCCCCATTGGAATGCTGCGGGGAAGAGAAATTGGCAACATCTTTCCAGAGTTCAAGCTCTTATCATCTGGCTTTCCGGTATCGTATGGACTGTAGAGTATAGATAACTATAGAATCTGAATACTGTTTTTTGAAGTCGTTGTTTTCTTACACACGTATTCAATACATAAGATCACATCCACAGAAAACGGCCTTGATTTATTGATGCATTCCATGACAAGGTCGAGTGTTTTTAGAGAGTCAAAGGATCAACAAACAAAAGTGCCAAACACGCAATTCTTGCAGGAATATTTGCAAAACGATATCACCGAATTTCAGCAAGCCCTTGAGCCACTTGGCCAACATGGCGAGCTTGGCGAAGCTCGAAAAAACCGTCGGTTGTTGTGTCAATGACTTTTTTTGATTGGGAGTAAAGAATGATCCTTTCAAAAGATGATCCTTCCAATTGGATATCTCCAAAATCATTTTACAAAAAGTCCCTTTGTATAGTGGAATCCTTCCAAAGTGTCAAATGTTTGTCGCGATGTTTGAGGCAAACTCAACAGCGCTTCAAGGCTGAATTGCAGAGCCGTATTGAGGCCGTGGGAACCCACAACCTTCATTTTAGGGATTATAAAAGCCATATATGTGGGGGTTAAAAAACCTTTATGTTTCATGGTTTTGGGGTCCAAGGGAGATGATGTGTGTATAGTGATTCGTACTTTTATGACATTGTGCCGGAAAATAAACATCTATGCATGTTCAACTCAACAAAGGAGGCGGAATGATGTTTATATCTATACAAAAATCCTAAGATACATCAAGAAAGCATTTATTCTCTCCAGTCCTCCATATCAATTTCTTGCATTGAACCATTCCCAAAAAGCTTGGGAGGAAAGCAGAATGAGTGTGGAGAAGCAGACTAGAAGCATCGCAGTTCTCCAGCACAGTCGACAGGACCAGTGAAGTATTCACTTATTGGTTGGGAGCTTTGGGTGTCTTGGAAAGGGGTAAACATGGAAAAAACTCACCCAATTTTGGATGAATTACGGTTTCAGCCAAAAGGGGACACTATTTTGTTTATTGTTTTTTTGGGGGGGAGACTTTGAGCTTTGACTCTTTGAATGGTTTTTTCCATGTTTCCCGCGCAAGAAATAGCAGATGTGTTGCTATCCGTTGCCTCGTTCTATTGTGTCTGTCATTGAACCACCAGGACATGGAGCATGCCATGGAAAGCCTCAAGCGCGAGATGGCACAGGCACAAAATTCACGTCGCTAAAATGCTGCCAAGTGTCTGGGATGATGATCTCAACGGGCAAACGGTGTCCCCTAGCCAGGAGAAAAGCGCTGCTAGTGGGGCGGCAAAGGAAGCTGCACAAGCCTCTGAAGAGGTCAAGTGTGCACAAAAAGTTTGCGCTGGATCTCAGAAGTGTTGGCAGTTATATAATGGTTTTGCTGCCAGTTTGTCATTGTATACATTTAATTTGTATACTAATTATTGATAATCATTGTGTATCAGAGACACTGAGGTTCTTGTTGCAAGATGTAAGAAGATTGAAGATGTATGAAAGTAGCCTTGAGTAGACATTCACCTGACATGTCAGGCGGCCAATGCTGCAGCCCATGCCGTTGAGGCCTCCAAGGAGAAACACAAGGGGACGCGATGGATGCTGTTTGTGTTTCACCTAGGTTGCCATTAACAAGGAGCTAAATGAGCTAACTGCATCTATCATTATAACACATTCAGATTATCGAGACCTAAGGAGACAAGAGGGTTTCCCACAATGCCGAAGTGATGTCAGGGGGGCATGCTCGCAAAATGACCTTATTTCAATTTTTTTGGAGGGCTTCCCTTTTCTTGTTTATAGCTTCAAGAATCTATCGGGCAGTTTGAGAAATTTGAATGGAATCGAATAGAGAAGACTCCTTCAACAAGTTTCATGATGTTTGAAGATGTCAAATTCTAGAGTGGCAGAGAATTGCACGAAACTGTAACCGAAGAAGTGTGTATTTTCTGATATTAAATCATGAATGATCATGATGTTACATAGACATTCAGCGGAGATACATTCTGTCCAACTGTTGGAGGAGGCGCTGAAAGAACAGGCAGAGCAAAGAGATGATTTGGTAAAGAAGTTTGACGCTTGGAAGATGCAGGCGCGTTTTTAAGCGTTTACGCGCGACGAACGGTGTATTGAAGTCATTGCGCTTGATGTATCTTCCTCAATCCAAACGCTCTTGGTTTACTTTGCAAAATTGCGAATCAAGTGGTGGAATCCTTTGTCTTTGGATTTCTGATTCAAATTCATGATGTTTGTTTCTTCACCATCCAAACGGTCAACGTTTTGAAGCGAAGGCTCAAGAAGAGGCTGTACGTCGGGTTTTGGAAGCTCAAGATGTGGCTTTAGGTGATCTCATGAAGAGCATGGATCGCCATCGTTATCAAACCAAGGCGGAGATGGCCGGAGTGTTTTTTTTGTTGATTTGTAGCTATTCTTTTACCATGGATTTTGGAAGCTAAGAGTTGACACATTGGCATTGGATGGATTTTAACGAGTTGATACTTTTTCGTGTTTTTGTTGATGTTCTGTTGAGGAAGATACCTTGAAGACAAGGGAAGAACTTCTTCAGATGATGAAAAGCAACAATGCCCTTTTCGAGGGCAAAGTTTCTTGGTTTCAAGATGACAAAGAATGGATGAAACCATGACAGTGTCTTGAAGTTTAGAGGGATATGATTACAATAAATTTGAATTTTTGTTGCAACAGGTTGTCAACAAAAAACACTGTTATATATACTTATCATGGTATCTTAGTCGTAGGCATGCAACTCAAGCATGCTGAGGTGGCTGAGGTGCAGCAACGTTTGCAGCTGTTGGCAATGGAAGCTGGCAGGCCGGATGTCGCTTGGGACAGGTTGGATGTGTGCTGGACAATGCTGGCCAGGTATATCTTTGTTGCATAAAAAAATTGTGCAGATGAGGATTCTAATTCAACAAGATCAGGGCTTGTTTGGGAATTCTGTAGATTTGCTTGTTGATTTTGTTTGTATTGAAACAGTCATTGCCCGCGAAAAGAATCGTCCCTAGTTCAATGCATCATGCGAGTTTTGATCGCCTGCAGTCTTCTGCAAATCCTTATGTTCTTCAAGACCGAGCGGCAACAAAAAATGCAGTTGCAGATGTTTGACCGATATGTTTCTTCCGTGTATTCCAGGATGATGGTTGCATATACAGCTGTATATATGGTCATACAGTGATACATGAATGAGTACATGAATATTCTCAACCCAATTCTGGATTGTTCAAAAATTTGCGATTGTTCAATGATCCATAATTACATCCACTCTCCTAAGTATTCTTTGCCAAAAAGGAAGTTTTGTTCATATTAATTACATATCCAGCATCATTTAGATTCCGATGTTCAGAAATGGCGGCGAAAATTTTGTTGCCCAGGTCTTTGGGAGATCTCAATGGAGATTTGGAGCGCATTCGAAGGGGTGATTCGATCTTTCAGGACACCAAGTTGATGCTTTTGAAGGGGTAGATTTCTTTAATTCATATAGATAGGGATAGTTTGAGTAATGCTAAGCTGGATGATGATGATGATGATGATGATGATGATGATGATGATGATGATGGTGGTGGTGGTGGTGGTGGTGGTGGGCATTTTATTTTGCAATATGTGAGTTTGGTTAAAAAAATGCAAGTTTGTTTCAGCCATGTGTCTAGGCATACTTTGTAGGTGCATTGCAGTTTTGAAATGTCAGAGGCCTGGCAATGTCAGCAAATTCCATGTATGATACAACACATCAACATCATGTCATGTATTTTCTAGCATCCTGTGGTTTCAACCTCTATTGAAATGTTTACCCCAACATAGGGAAGATGTTCAATTTGACCCCTGCTTTCAATATCTCTCAACAGTCTCTCAACCATCAGTTCCGTTTCTCACAGACATGCGTAACTGAAGGAGAGCACCTTGGATCTTTCACTCCCAGGGCTGCGTGATTTACGCAGTGCTGTGTCAGATGAACAGAAGCGACGTCAGCATGAGCAACAGCGTCTCACCGAACGTTTCCAGGTTGGGCCGTTGGGGTCCAGTGGGGAGTCATTGGAAGGGTTTGGAGGTTGAGGGATATTGAATTCGGAATGGGAAAAGGTTGATTTTGAACATGTTTTTCTTGTTGATGTCCGGTGTTCATCGTCGTCCATGTGGCTCCTTCTACCTCAGTCGTCCCGAAAAAAAAACGATCAGGAGCAGTGCCGTGAGACCAAGGGTGCTCCACGATTGTCTTTGGCACAAGCAGAGGAACCAGAGAAGGCAGCTTCCTTCACGGTTTTAGATGGCCTTAAGGGATGTGAAGTGGCCTTAACAGCCATGGATCGTCGTGTGACCAACTTGGAGGATTGTTTAGAGGACATTGGGAGCGATTTGGCTTGGTGGCTGAGATGATACTGAAGTTGTATGAGTTTATTGAATTTATATTTATATATATAGTGAGGTGTGTGAGATTGGGGAGGTTGTTTGTGATATCAAGATGGTGGAAGAATGGTGAAGGTATGTGAAGGTGCATTTTGGGGAGCAAATGGTCCCGCATCACGCTGCAATTGGTGCATCCAGGATTTCCAGAAGAATCCTCTTGTAAAGTGATTGAATTTTAAGCCTTCAAGACGTAATTCATGGTTTTCATTCTTTTTTTCTCAAGAAGTTCAAGACAATGAGCATTGAAAATTCTGAAAGTCATGCCATGGCAAAGCTGGGAGATGTTGGTGATTTGATGTTTGTCCTCAGGACAAGCTGTACGATCTCGTTCGATCCGATGTAAATAAGTACCATGCTCAGCTTGGGGACTTTTCCATGACCTTCCTGCGGTGGGGTGGAACCACATCTCCACCAACCAAGGCATGCAGCTGTTCAACAGGGACATCTTCAGGAGATGGAGCAAAAGGTAGATAAGTCTCTATCTCAGATGGCAACATGTGGACAGTTGTGGATATGTTGCAGCTTGGGAGTAGTGCATCCAAATGCTTGAAAAGAACTGCAACAAACATGGAGAATGATGAGAGTTCATGAATCCAGATCCAGATGTTGTCACTTTGAGATATGTTGTGAGACCGAAGTGTTTATATGGATGTTTCCAAAAAAAGGTGGTACCCCAAATCATCCATTTTAATAGGGTTTTCCATTATAGCCATCCACTTTGGGGTACCACTATTTTTTGGAAACCCCCATATATGTTGATGGTATAATTTGACTCCGAAGATTCGTGTGAACAACCCAGAACATTTTCAATGGGATCATTTGTTGTTCGGGCCATTGGCAACCCTTTTTCCAACACCTTTTTTCAACCATCCAAAAAATAGAAATTACCATCCATCTATCCCATCCTCAGGTATACAATTGATAGAAGAAATCAAAGCACCAGTTGATAAATAGTGTTTTTTCCCATTAATTACAACATGTTTTTCTTGCACATCCAGGTGGTGAATTCCTCGGATTTCGTCCATCAACAGAAGTGAATCATGGGTACCCCCCTGAAATCTAATGTAGATACCTAAAATGACGCCATGTTTGAAGTCGGAGATCATTTTCCAAACCATTATTTTTGGTACACCCTGGAAGATTAACATGGTTCACCTACAGCCATTACTGATGAAAAGAAAGGAAAATGATTTGAACCAAACCTCCATGGAATTATGTTCCAGCCATTAAAACTTCAGGAGGGTATCTATGTTAGATTTCACCACCTGGAATGTATAAAACCCATATAAAACCCTGTAAATAATGGGGATATTTACCAGCTTTACATATCAACTGGTGAACGCCGGATCTCTGAACCATCAACTAGGTGGTGGCAACTCAAACATTTTTTATGTTCACCCCTATTTTTGACTCATATTTTTCAAAGGGGTTGGTTCAACCAGCAACCATATCAGTTCTTTTTTCGGTCGTTGGAACCACCCACCGAGATTGGTCCATACCTTGCACACGCCTTCGGGTCACGAACACGCCGCCTTTGCGGCACCGGGACCCTTGGGAAGCCGTGATGCCTGGCGAGAGCAGTTTCGCAATGCCCTGTGCCTTTGACCTGAAGGTACCCATTTGGGTCCACGGGGAGCAAAGACATATGGGATAAAAACCATGGGAACATGTGTGAAAAACATAGGGAAAACATGGGAAACACGGTGATATTGGATCTAATGGATAGATAAAACGACAAGGAATGATAGCTAGATTCCTGGGTGACGCTTTCATTTCCTTTAGCTTTGATGTGATGTCAGTGTAAAAGCAGCCTTACATAGTATACAATGGTTGGATTGAGTTTGAAACGGTCATATTATGATTCCATATTCAATCTACGTAGTACATTTTGTTATATGAAAAGTTCCACCGAAAACTTCCGGTCTCCGCGAACCAGTCCAGTGACTGAGGAATGACTCCAGTTATGTGAAGAGAGCATTGAAGACGAGCCGTGTTTGAGGAGATCATTACCCATTGGATTTTTGTTGGTATGCGGCATAGGAGGCATGTGTGTTGATGGGGTAGGAAATCTTTGGAAGACATGAAGACTACTTCAACTCACTTGAGTTGTTTGAAATTTGTGTGTATCCCATGAGTGCCACCGTCGTTTGAGGACTTCAAAGGGTGAAGACTTCTTTGGGTTTGCATCAAGTACACTAGAAGGCTGAGGAAACAGAAACATGATTCACAGCCTGGTGAGTAGAAGAAGAGTAGTACATCCAACCTGAGAAAGATGCAAAACATGCATGGTTGAACAGTCATGATCTAGAAAGGACTTCAATATATGCTGAAAAACTATATGGACATGAATAGTCAACAGCTGCAGAAACAATTGACGCTGTGAAGCAACTCATTTCTGGAGACTGCCAAAGATATGCGTTCTCCGCATTTGTTGCTTTACCTGTGCCCTCCGCAGAGGGCATAAGAAGACTCGAGTGGGTTTCATGACATGATCCAGCCTGGTTGGCAACGCCCCCCACAAGCAATTGCCTGGAAAAGTCAGCTAGTTCTTTGCTTGGAAATCCCCAACCGTTATTTAGACCAAACCATAGTCATACCACTCTCATGTTGATTTCAAAATAGCACAGGGATAAATAATTGCATGCGTTGAATGACACCAAGACGAACCGAACCCCTTTGCAGCGAAGTGGAGATATTGAGTTGTGATGAGTTGTGAGTTTGGATTCTACATTAGTTGCAATAAGGTTGTTGAAGCCCATGTTAGGTTTGATTTTTTGATATGCTTCATAGTTCTCCATGATTCCATTCACAAACTTAGCAGATCAACAGCTCACCCGAGTTCTTTTGTATTCTCCTCTGGCTGCAACATGCTGCCGGCGGGAAGGATTTTATGGGTTAACAATTGAGGCCACTGACGAGGTGCATATCAAATCAACCCACAGGAGCATCCCAGGAGATGTGTAAGTCATGAATTTGCAGTACACATGACAGTGAGCGTTTGGGTATGCCGTAGCAGTGGTATACTGTAGATAATTAATCATATGTTGTGAATTTGTTTTCATGTTTGGTTACTGAGTTGTTCGTTTACTTGGAAGTTGTGTTGATCTTCGAATCGTCCGTGGCTGCACTGAATGCCAACGTTGTCAATGATTTGTGCCGTTCTACGGAGCAAAACAGGTGCTGTGGAATATCAAGGTTTGGAGAGCCGCGCTTTGTTGTGATGTTCCACATTCCTTAACTGCTTTTGGTTCTTACACGTTCTCTCTTCGGAACGCTTACTATATATTGAATTCTACAGTACCTGCAGACATTTTTTGGCACGGACATTGAAATGAAATTGAATCCTTTCAAGACTGGTGCTGTGAAATTGTTTGGAGCAAATCCCCCAAGTCACAAGGTTTATTCTTTGAGATGGTTTGATGCATAATTACAATCTATATTCTGTGGTGCTTATCAGCCAGCTCCGCTCGTGAGCTTGAATCGGAAGCAGTGGTGCAGCAACTCAATTCCACTCATGTCAACTTCGACCATGTGCAAAGTGAGCTAACTGGCATACTCATTCAATTTCGAGCTATTTCAATGGGCAGGTTCCAATTTTTTTGCTCATAGATCATCAAATCACAGTCACAAACATAGGGAATTCAAGCATCATGGAGTGGTCGCCTGACAACGCAGGCAACCAATAGTTGGGGTGATTTTGTTTGTTGGTGTTGTTGAGTAGGTGAGCAATGCTCCCCCAACAAAAAAATATGGTTTTTATTGGTTGTCTCAAGAAGAGGCTTTCAAATGGCACTGCGGGATGGGATGTTGATACACTGTATGTTATACAACTATATATACACATGTTTGTGTATGATCAGATGGGAACTGGTTTTCACTATCATCAGTCAATTGTGTGTGTGTGATCCTGTAGCTTCTCTTCATGACAATGAGCTATACAAACGGGTTGAGTCCTTGATCAGAATGAAAAAGGGAGCAGAAGCGAGATGTCAAAATTCATCAAACTTCCAATTGGGTACCCTCCCTGAAACTAACATAGCACCTGAAAGTGGATGGTTGGAATACTCGTTTCCTTTTGGGATGGCCTACTGTCAGGTGCTATATTAGTTTTCAGGGTTGTATCTCTCTCCCTCTCATATTATCTTAACTACCTCGTATGTTCACTATACTTCTATACTATCCATATCTTTCCGTTCATTTAGCTGCTGAAAAAGCGCATGATTTTCAAAACCCCGTGGAAGTCCCGGGGCAGTCAGGCTTCCTGATTCGCGTTGGAAGATGGAGGAAGAGGTATGACAGATGCAAGTTGCTTCGTGGATGATTTTGTGTGTTTAAAATGGGATCGGGTTGTGGGACCCCTTCAAAATGGGCCTTTTTATGGCTTATAGATGGGGGTTACGACCTAACCACTTACAAGTCCTGGGATGATCCTCCAAGTATTGTCAAGAATTTTAACATGTTTAAGATGATGTTCCTATTTAAGAAGAAACAGCACAGACTTTGCAAGCCAATTTCCAGGCAGATATGTTCGATGCTGCTGCTGGTGCTGATGACGCTTCTTTTTGGTCATCCAAAGGAGGCAAGTAAGGGCTGAAAACCACTGTGGAAAGGTTGAAATTATTGGTGGCATTACACAGTTTTTGCATTGGATTTGTCCAACAAGTTGGGTGTTGCTATCTTAAACTTCATCCTACCTCAGTGTGAGAGAAGGTTTGTTTGTCCTGCCAAGATGGGAAAGCCCTTACAGTCGAAAACACGTGATGACTCTATCCGAGGCACTTGCTGTGGCAGAGACACTGGAACTTGCGTGGAACCTAAGCAATTTATGGAATTTAAGACCGAATCATCCAGAATATTGGGAAAGAGATGACAACTGACAACCTATGTGCTTGTGAGTTTCGAACCTGTCATCCTTTAGTAAATACCATGGCCAGTGGATGGCGCTTGGTCGGTGAAAGTTCCTCACCCCTTCAGCTTAAGATGACCTTTTGCCAGGTTCCTCATGAGCCAAAGCCCACCCATTGTCATGCGACCATACAACCACAACTAACTGCAACTTGCATGTATGTGTCCAATCACTGCAGGACTTCGCCGTTGGACTTTACTGGTTTGGCCATACATGCATTTGTACGTGAATATCATGTAGATATATATATATATATATACACGCACATATTCATCCATTATCATCTATCATACCCAACTCCCAACTTCTTTCCAAAAGAATGCAAACACCCAAGGTCCCTTATTGCCCTTAGTAAAACCCCTCCTTTCATTGGTGTTTTGAGGTCAAGTCTCGTATCCTTGCAGCAGGAAGTCAACCAACGGTGTCCACCGTGCGCTTGGTCGCCGTATCCAAGTTCATCCCAGCAGAGGTGATCAATGAAGCCCACATGGCTGGGCAGGTGTGACGATGTGACGTCACTTTTCTCGGTTTTTGGAGTCCGAAACAAGACCTGTTGGATTATTCTTCGTTGGCAAATGTTTTGATTCTACTTTCAAGATAGAATATAATAGACGAATATCATCTTAAAATTCCATTTTGGTGTGCGGATTTCAATAAATCCCATAAGGCTTCAGTGTTTTTTTGTACAAAAAAAAAACATGGCCAGGTGGATTTTGGAGAAAACTATGTGCAGGAGTTGCTGGACAAAGCGAAAGTGCTGCCAGACTCCATCAGGCGATTTAAAGCCATCAGACCCGATCCAGTGCTGGTTTTGCGTTTGAAACCCTTTGCTATTGGTAGGTGGTTTCCAAAAATAGGGGTACCCCCCAAATCATCCATTTTGATAGGGTTTTCCGTTATAAACCATCCATTTTGGGGTACCCATATTTTTGGAAACACCTAGGTGGTGGTTTCAAATATTTGTTCATGTTCATCCCTACGGACATGGAAATGATCCAATGTGACTCATATTTTTTTCAGATGGGTTGGTTCAACCACCAACTAGAAAATTGCTGGAAAATGTTGATTCACATCATTGCCAGCCATTGCAGAATTCCGAGATGATGGAGTGCTTCCATTCTTTTTTGTGTTTTTTGCGATACATTTGTCAGGTGGCATTTCATCGGCCGACTGCAATCCAACAAGGTCGGGTTTTGGTACCTTGCCCGGTTGAAAGATGACATGGTGGAGCATGTGGAGGAGTGAAAACAAACTTCTTTGTCGGGGTTGGGTACAACTCCTAATCTATCTCACGAGTGTGTGGTAGTAGGGTGTTGCATGTTGTTGCAACTAATAGCATTGAGTTTCGTGTAGATACAGGCCACTTTAGAAATCAAATTTCTTGCAAGAAAGCTAGCCATTTACCCTGACGCTGGTTAAGATGGCCTAGATGGCTCAGTGTTGATAACTGGCTGCAGTTCTCCTTTGCCAAAAAACGTCTTGCAGGTGAAGAAGTTGCTTGAAGTACCCAATCTGGTTTCCATTGAGACGGTGGATTCCCTCAACCTTGCAAAGAGGATCCGGGGAAGGGCTGATCCATCATCATCAGTCATTTGCGAATGGAAAAGCATCATTGCCTTTTAAACTGTTAAAGGCACAAAACATAACTAATATTATGAAACAGTCCAATTTGAATCAGGTTGGCTGCAAATTATGTGGACGTTTCTATGAAACTGATTCAAGTTTTCAGCCAATATGGAAAACATATCCACAGAAACATGGGAAAACGGTGCTTTTTTGTATGGAAACAACCGTGCTTTTTTTCCATGAACATTGGCACACAAATTGGTCCATCTCTGGGTCCCAGGATTGCAGCTGGTTTGCTCGGAACCCTCCGTAGTTCCACCTTGGATCTTTCTATCCAGGTGGAAGTTGGATCGATCCAACCGTTGAACCATGGGGTATACCCTTGAAGGGAACGAACAAACATATCCCACCTGGGGAATAAAAAACGAAACATCTTCAAGTTGGTTGCCTTGAGTTGGGGATATGTTGATTTGTTGGTTCCCTGGAGGGAAAAATATTCTCATGACATCTCAAGATATAGATATTGAAAATGGAGATGAAAGATGGAATTTACTAATAATATGCCATGCTGATGTAGGATACTTCCTGAATGAGGTGTCTACTGAACTTGAGTGCTGCTACACGTATCTAAAGTTATTGTATCTCAAAGACGGAGTACCAGATCCCTCGGAAAACAGAAACCACAGGTGGACACCAGCAATGAAGAAACAAAAGGTGGACACTGAGGGGGCTGCGCTGGGTAACTTGTCAGAAGGATATTCTGCAACCCACATTCCAAAAATACTGTAAAATCTGTACATTAGATCTTAAGTAGGAGTTATGAGTCCGTTATGACTTTTGTTGACGCGGATGGCACCCCGCTTCCCAAAAACCCTAATTATACCTTAAATGGTTGAGTCTGACAGGTGGAGTTTTGCCAGACGATGCCATTGGACTTGCGGAAGGGATCATGGACCTCGGCTCAGTACGTTTGGTCCGGAGACCTGGGTTTTTCGCCTCCAAGATGACTCGACTCAAGCAGCAGAAATGTTGGAAAAAGACAGCCATTAAGTTACCAAAAATGTCATGAATAGAAATGAATGAATATGTATGATATTTGAATATATATATATATATATGATATTTATATATTTAAAATCAACCAAGCAGATATGTTTGAAATCTCAACCATGCACCATGTGTACCTTGGCCAAAACAGATTCTTTCAGGCTGGGCTGATGACAATCGGTGCCCCTGGAGATCTGAGTGCATTTGATCGACTCAGAGATTTACGTGCCAAGATGGCGAATCACTTTCAGGCTGGTTGTTTTTTCTTTTTAAGATCTCGTTTTGGATCCATGTATGGTATAGTTACCTACATTTACCGTAAAAATCAACGAAATGTTGCTGTATTTTTACATTTTTTTTACAAGGATACATTGATCCTTTGGGAATTGCATCATATTGGATCCACTGTGCCATGCGCAGGTAATGTTTTTTTTTACCATGAACTTGATTGGACAGAAGTGGGTTGGTTGATTGTTACGTGGATTTATTTTAATGTGTGTCATGTGTCAGTTGATTGCTTACACACAGTCACAAGTATTTCCATGTGATTTGGTGTAAGTTCCCAACCTGAAATCCCAAACTAGATAATCTAGGTGGTGGTTTCAAATATGTTTTATTTTCATCCCTACCTGGGGAAATGATCCAATTTGAATCAATTTGACTAATATTTTTCAAATGGGTTGAAACCACCAACCATGTTTTCATCGTGTGTTTCGAAGATTTCAGGTGCCAGAAGAAACCTTTCAGTTGAGCATGGGCATGTCTGGGGATTTTGAAGAGGCACCTTTTGCAGATGCCGGAAGGTTTTTGTGGACTTGAAATAGATTTGGTTACATTGCAATATTCATGTATATTACATGATTTATATTACAATGATGTATTACTCTCTAGACTCATATAGTGCAAGATGTTAAATTGCATTTTTGTTGCTGCTGGTTTGCCTTGCTTATTTGACTTATTTGCCAACTGAGTTTCACGGCAGGCCATTAAGAGAGGTGCCACTTCTGTTCGAGTAGGCAGCGAGAAGATGAGATTGTTGAATCGGGCTAGTTGCAACTGAGGAACTGGAAATAATCGTACAACATGCATTCTTTCGAATTCCATTGCATATTGAATATTGCTCAGGTTCTTCAATATTTGGAGCGAGACCTGTGCGGAAAGACTCGTGAGAAAATGGCTCGGAAGAAGAGGTCTCATGCTAGTGGAGTCTGGGCTGAGAGACGGAATCCTAATTGGACTTTGAAATACATGAGTGGACATCTTTGCGAAATGAATTGCTTATATGTTATAGAATATATATTATAGTTGATGTATATATATATATATACATATATTGATGTAATTAGTCACATATCATGTATGATATTTATTATTTGTCATGTGTTTGGCTTTCAAGGAAGTTCCATTTGAGACTGCAAATAACTCAATGTAAAAGCAGAAACTCCATCGGTTTATGCAGAGTTCATGAAGAAGTGCCACCGAGACCACTCTGCCGCCTCCACACCTTGTTGATCTCATTGATGTCAAGTGGATGAGATGCCTGTGATCATTTGATTCAATTCAAGTGAGGCAACCTTTTATTCATGTCTAGTATTGTTAGGCAACTGCCTTGTCGTTTGATTCAAGCTGCTGCTGCAAACATGAAAATTTCATCATGTGAGTTACAAACAAGTATGTCCAAAAGACACTCATGTGTCTATTCACTCACTTGAAAGCAACATCATGATTGAGAACAGCCCTTCATGAGGTATAGCAGAAGGCACAATCCAGTCCATTTATGTCAGCCTTAGGTCTAGATTCGACACTGGAAATGATCCAAGAAAAAAACCCGCAAATATACTTCTTCAAAGTATTGTCCAGAAAAGTTTCAATGTTTCAAAACTCAAGATGTCCACCTGAATTCTTCAAGGGTCTGCAATTTGAGCCCCTTAACCACCAAAAAACAGACCTGAAGTCTGAAATTTGAATTTGACACTCTTGGAGGGTCTGAGTCTAGACATAGATTTCTTATCTTGTTGTGGTGCATTTTTTGCACACTCGAACTTCTTGGCTTCTAAGCCATGTGCGGACAGCTTGGCACAATGCTTTAGCCGTTCACAGCACCTTGGAAGTTCAGATTTATAGGGCTCAACACAAAATGTTTTGCTGTCCCCTGTAACCACCCATTTTGGGCGTATGTTTTCAAAAAAAACACATCACTGCTAATCGAATACATCAAAATTGTTTGAAGTAAAGTCACGTACAGTGAACATATGGGTGTTTCCAAGAATAATGAATGGTATCCCCAAATCATCCATTTTAATAGGGTTTTCCATTATAAACCATCCATTTTGGGGTACCATTATTTTTGGAAACACACCCATATATAAGATATGCACAGTTAGAGTGGTTGATTTTAGTCATGACGCTTTTGCCTGAGGCGGCCATGGCGCGAGCCGAGCGCCAGGTGCCATTTGGAGCTGCTTTTGATGCTGCTGTGGGAAAATCGTTTCCCAGGAACTTTGTCACTTGGAAGTTTTGGAAATATATATATTTTTGGCGGAAAAACCTATAGAAATCCAACAAATTCACCAACATAAAAAGGACGAATAGAAGAGGCATGGCCTGAAATGCTTGCAGAACCGGTGTTAATGTTGATTATAGGAAGCTTTGACAGGATGATAGAGAGGTGCAACATGATCATATGTGGAGAGCTCTAAAAATGCAGTCCTCGCGAGGAGGTGTGTAACTCATGAATCCTGACCTCCCACGTATGAGGTTACGACATCAAAGTACACACTGCTGAGCTTCTTACCCTTAGTGACCTTCGAGCAGTTTCAGACGCTTGTTTGCTTCCAGATTACATACATGAAAATGGTGTTTTTTTTTGTAAGTGGATATGCAAGGGTAACACTAAAATTGTTTTTGGTGGTTCTTGCCGGGAGCCAGAAGCCATGTCCGGACAAAAAAAAGATGGGTTTAGAAGTTTGGGGTCATTTGCCAAGGGGACCTTAAGCAACTAGTGGTGTTTAGACATGTTCAATTCTCTTTTGGGTTGGTTCAATCCTCAAGACCATGTTGCTTGCATTTCTCTTTGGTCTTTGGTTTCATTGTTTCATGTCTTGTTTTTTTACATTTCTTGTCGGGCAGAAAAATTGTCAAACGCTGGTGTCAGTGTCAATATGTTTACATTTGCGCATCAGGAAGAGAGCCAATGTTTACTTTACTTTTATTTGCATCTTGATGTACTTGGGCGAGACCACACCTCTGATCGATAGCAGTGTCTCCTGGTGGTCGACGGCACCTGGGCTGAAGTACAAGAGATGCTACTAGCAGGTTAGTAATGATGTTACAGCATTTCTGGAATGGTCAGATCTTTTGGCAGCGTTTGAACTCTGAAAGATCAATCTCCAGGAGCTAGATATATATATATATATACATACAGCAAATTCATGTATCAACATATGTGTTATTGTGGTTACTGTGTTACTGGTAGAATCTGAGTTAGTTTGCCTTGTCTATCTTTGTTTTCTACATGGAGAATTCCAAGGCGATCTACAATCTGACATTTTTGCCCAATGAGGAAAATCCTCAGATTCAGTGGACTCATTAGACCATGGCCCACCATAGCAACAACAGCAGGAGAATTTCCAGCAACGGCAACCATCACCAAACAGAAGAGGAACAAGCTGGGAAAGGACAAAGAGTAAACAAGATTGGTAGCATAAAAAAGTGTGACCTTGACGGATATTCTTTGTTCGAATCTACCATGTGTCGAGCTGAGGCAGCTGTCTTGTGCCTAGGCTCATGGCCGTTGGGATTTTGTAGCGAGATCACTTGGGTGAGTTGTCTCGGTTGGCGACCTGTTGCAACAACGAGTTTTTGTTGACTTTGCAGATAGGAAAGGACTTGGGAGAAAAGCGAGGATGTAACACTCTAGTAATGTATAGTACAGTAGTGAAAGGCCTAATATTTCATTGGCGTAGCGTGTGTGCTTCCAATTGAAAGCATATAAAGATAATGAAGTGCTTCATGACATGTCACAATGCGATTGAGTGAACATAGATGAGAATAGAATGCAGATTTGCAGTCAATAGTAGTCAGTGATTGTTGGAATGACAATCAGTGTGAAAAGAGTACAGTACTAACAGTAGCAATGTAGCAATAGTCACAAAAATAAGCACGATAATGCAACGTCATGATTCCATTAGTCAGCGCTTAAGTAGGAATATTGATACTGATATCTAATGATGATAAGAACAACAACCATCATTCATCATCAGTCATGATAATTCATTGTCAGTCATCATCATTCATGATCATTTATCACACTCATGATTCTTCATCATCATTCATCATCATTTATGATAGATAATCCATCTTCATTTATCATTCATGATCATCCATCATCATTCAGAATCACCATTCATGACCATCGTTCGTCATCTACCTTTCTTCCTTCAACCTTCCTGTCCATCTCACGTTTGTCTCCACCAACTGAAGTCAACTTCGCAGCTGTCAGGACCAGGGGGTGTCACTGAAGAGATCAATGGAGTCATACATAATTCTTTTCAATTACAATGGACATGAATGAACTTTCAAGGCAGAATCATGATGTTGCTTCCATACTTGCTTCCATATAGATGTAAATTTAATTTGTGTTTTTTTTGGGGGGGAAGTTCTTGTCCATTACTGTAAGCACTAGGTGGCTGTGAGAGTGACACCGAGATAGTCCGGGTGAAAAATCCGGTCTGAATCTCTCCATGTCGTCCTCCGTGTCCCGGGAGTTGCGTACAGAATTGGAACCGGAGCTTTTGCGTGGCGTGCCCTTGGATGTAGTGTTAAGTAGCTGGGCTCGGCATTTTCGACCCCCTGATCCGGGCATGTTTCAAGTGGACCACGCCAATTATGACCTCAGCAAAC
The DNA here is from genome assembly GCA_000507305.1 of Breviolum minutum Mf 1.05b.01. NCBI lineage: Eukaryota > Dinophyceae > Suessiales > Symbiodiniaceae > Breviolum > Breviolum minutum. Next base: position 189,062 of record DF239212.1, on the reverse strand, counting down.
AGTTGGATTATTATGATGAATTCTTGAGTCATGATTGGGAGACATCTCGCTGGTACAAGTTGTGCACCATGATGATGATCTACAACTCCCGGGCCGCATTCTGGTGCACCTGTTTTGCAAGCATTGCGGTGGGCATTTTGAGTGCGTTGAAGATCCTCCCGAATGAACTGTGGACTCAATTGAGTGTCTTGGCTGTTTATCCCTTGGTGCTTTGCTTTTGGCAACGTATCCGAAGCATTTTTGCAAGACCAATGATGGTATTCCTCGACAAACTTTGCATTGCACAACATGATGAAGAGCTGAAGCAAAAGGGTATATTTGGACTCGCAGGATTTCTGGACCATTCACGCCAGCTCACCATTTTCTGGTCTCATCGATATTTCAGTCGTCTTTGGTGTCTTGAGCTTTGCATAGCGGGACCGCTTTCTGGGATTGGGATTAATGAATGCTTTGGGCAACATACCAGTATGAACTTGTATATCTTCCAACATCTTACAATATATACTATAATATAAAGATACAGATATTATTGTAAATGATTGTTCAATGATTCAATGCTGCTTGTGTCCCTGAAATGAAACACTTCCCCTCTTTGCGGCCGCATTGTTTCAAAGGCCGGGTGTTTCTAGGTTTGGGTTTGGGCTTGTCGATCCGGACACACTCGAGGTGCACTTACGAGGTTGGTACCTTCCTAAGAGACAAGAAGCAGAAACCAATCTTGGTCATACCGGTGAAGCTTGCCGTGATTTTTTCGATTTTTTCACTCGCAGAGCTGCTGATCATGGGTGGATATTTTGCGTCGGCATCTTTAACTTTGGAGACTGAAAGTACGGAGAATGAGTTTCAGCAGTTGATCTCATTTCTCTTATTCTTCTCCATTTTTTATGCACCAGCCTTACCGGTACTATTCTTCCTTGGCATTGGCATGATGTCGGATTTGACGGATTTGCCTCGACAGCTTCGCGAATTTCGAGTTCAAGATGCAAAATGTTTCTGTTGTTCTAACCAGCATCGTCATCCTGATACAGGAGAAACATTACCTTGTGACCGAGAGTTGATGTTCCATACCTTGAAAAAATGGTTTGGCAAAGAAGAGGATCTACATGATGAACATCTGGAGACTTTTAATCAACTTGTCCATAAAGATTTAGCTCCACAAGTACTCCAGAGTGTTGCGAGCGATGTCTTGCCCTTCAGCTACAGTTTCTGGGAAAGGAAGATGAACATATTTTGGTTTTTTGATATCTTTGCTTAATTGTGTTACTGTTTGTTTTTTGTTTCAATCGATGTTTTTCTTTGTGGATGAAATTCTCCGTTACTCCCTTTCAAGACATTTCAGTCTGAGGTATGTACATGGTTGTCGTCTCCTGTTTTCCAGGGCTTTGCTCGCTCATTCCGAGATTGGTGGAAGGACCACCAGACACCTCAGGGGCAATCCTGCAGCATACCATTTGGGTTTGTCGTGAAATCATGGCCTGGATTTTCCCAGGGGTCGTGGTGCTGTATGCCCTACGTTTGAGCACCCGTTTTTGGCTTATAGCAGTACGTCTTTCACCCAAGGGATCTCCGGACCTTCGGCATCGCCTTTTCTATTCTCTTTTGATGCCGATCCCTATGTCTTGCATGTTGCTTTGGCTGATGTTTTTGGTCTTGTTATGTCTTGTTGAATTATGTTGGTTGGATGATTACAGGCGGAAATTCACTAAGGAACGCTGGTTGTTGGTTGCTGAAAGATGTTGCTTTGCTAAACCACAAATCCAAGGTTGGCAAGCCAGTGGTTCAGCTTTCAACTTGCCCTCAGCCAGTCAGAACACGATAGTCTGCTTCCAGCTATTCCTTTCTTGGCCTGGGTACTTCTTTTGTATTGTATTTGGACCTGGGGTACACCGGTTGCAACAAAAACCCCCACGGAGTTGGGAAGCAATGTAGCCACATCTGTGGTTGTACAGCAAGTCACGCTCTTGAAAGAAGAAGTGCTGGCAACAGAGAGTGTAGATCCAATCATTTTGGAGACTGATGAAGTGGATACAGTCTCTACATTTTCGACTTAGAAGAAAGTCCCTCCTTTTCGACATCATTTTCGCGCAGGTGGAGCCTCCACAATTGGACTCCACCTTTGCTCCTAAAAAACTTCTGCTGGAAGTTGTGTACAGTTTTGTCACATTTGGTGACAAGATATCTTCCACGGTTGGAAAAATATGTTGACATTCCGGGGTGCCAGCAAGATGCAAGATGCGATGTTTCGTGAGATCGGAATGGACTTGGAAGGTTGATTTTGGAAGGTTGATTTGTGTTAAGGATTCCCATGATGGCTATGAGCATGGTGATCTCTGGCTTGGACGATGCCCGGCGTCACCAGAGTGATCGACAGACCAATAATCAGCATGCTCGAGCTATCCGCATTGGTGGTTCCTATGGAGTCTTTCTGGATCCCTGGCATCCAAAAGCACAGCCATGACTGCCTCATGTTTAAGCTTCATAGGAGCATTTGATACCCGTTTGGATGTTTGATTCTTAATGATTGCAGACATCTAGAGTGTTTTTCAAAGGTGAAGTATGCTGTTAAGAAGGAAGAACAGCAATATGTCACCATGTGATTTCTTGGTTATCTCCTTTCCAACGGGACATATCATGATTGAAAACTGGCTCGCAGCAGTGCATCGCTCTAAGGATACAGTTTTATGGAAGGACCCGATCTCGTGTGACCACGGATTCGTGGATGTTCTATGGTTCTCTAGCCAAATGAGATGGGTAAGCTCCGTTTTCGACTAGAAGGATGGATACCTTTGGAATCCTTTGGATTTAAATATGCTGAATTTGTCCTTATCATCAACAAACACTTGTAATTAATTACAAGTGTTTGTTGATGATAAGGACAAATTCAGCACATGACCCAAAAAGAAGTTCAAAGACGACGCGTCTTGTTTTCTGGAACACGAAAATCTTTGGCATTCAGAGTGCAAATGCTCTCATTTTCACCAATTTGAAGTTCCATTACCCTCAAGTTCTCACTACCTGTACCCAGGATCCAGGAAACAAACAGAATCTCAGTTCTGAAACCGAGAATTCAACATGAAGTTGCCTAGGCCAGTTTTGCCAAGCCCCCCTTGTTTTCTCTGGAGCACTTTCGAAGTCCCTTCGTTGCTTTTCAGTGCTTTTGTTCATCCTTCAGAAGGACATTCTGGTCGGTGACATTTTGGTACTGAAAAGCACCTTGGTTGTACATACAAGTATTTATTTGTTGGTCAACATGTCATTGAATTTTCAAGTATAATGGCAGGTGTTTTTGTTGCAAAGTACTGGAAGCTTGTGAGTGAAACACCTTTGAGGCGAGGAAGAGCTACCAGCTGATTTGGTTCCATTGGCATGTTCTGGCGCTGCTGGACAGTGCTACGTCTCAACAGTATTATGGCTGCAAAAGAGTTCTCATTTTTTTTATTGATAGGATTGGATGGACATGTCGAAGTTTCGTTCGTGTTTTAATTCTGGATTGTCTATTGGAAGCAGTATTTCATATTCGAGATTCCTGCGAGGGTCCTAAACTATCCACAAAGAAACTTCTGTGTCCAAGCCACCACAGACTTAAGGCAAACCTCGATGGTGAGACCAATCTCAAGATCAAAAGTTGCGCCGGTTTCTCGCCGGCATAGGGTGTTGGTTTGTTTGCTGCTTCGAAACGAGATTCAATCATTTACTTGAAAACAACTATGAAGACAAATGACATACAATCGCCTGTGTATTTTTGTTGTTAAAGATCTTTTGATCTCATGTTTGAAGACGTAAGTCTTGAGATTTCATCTTAACAGTTGGATGTTTTTTCCTTTGCAGCAAAATGACCTCCAGTTGTGTTTTTTTTTCAAGTGGCAGAGGTTTGGCTCAAAACTATCTTTGCCGTGGCCTTGGAAACTGACATGAAAAAAGCAGTTGCCTTGGCAGAATGTGTTAAGTTTATTCCCAATTGTGGTTCCTACTGTTGATGCCAGAAATCCGGCTAACCACCTGCGATGTATAACCCTCTAAATAATGGGATAGACTATACCAATTGTAAGATTTCTTCCATCAACACTATGTTGTTGCCATATTGGTTTTCATTTACCCAGGAAAGGAACCTGTCACCCTTTGCTGACAAAGGCAAAGAAGACCACGAAGATGGTCCACCACTATTGGATCAGGACGATGCTGCCACATGGGCACTGTTGGAATGGATCGATGTTGATGAGATGCCTGTCCCGTTCAGTAATATCGCTTCAGTAATATCGCTTCAAGTCTGGAATCAATAGAGTGCGTTTCCAACATGATATAGTTATTGAGTGGCAAACACAGTTGATCAATTGTTATCACTACAATATATATAATATAATCGTATATGATATGTATAACTGTATGATATGTATATATGTATGTGCTAGTATCATGTAGACATTGTGTTTGATGTATTATCATTATGACGTGCATATATGTAGTAGAGTTCACTACACAATCACTACACAACAACTATAGGAACTAGTGTGGTTGTGCCTCAAATTTTTGCACTTCTACATGTTTCAGATTCTACTGTTTTACATATACAGCATATACACATTCCTTTTGGGACGTGTCTCAAGTACTTTCATAAGCTGCGTCCAATGTCCAATACAGGCCATTGAAAGGCTCCCGAGCATCAACGGCCTTTTGCATATCGAGGCTTTGGCGGATTTTGTTTGCCAATTCAACGGGTGGCATTTTCATAGATTTTAGGAGGTGGATCAGGAGGTATTTATATTATATCAACTTGTTTAAAGCATTATAAACCATGAATCAAGAAATCTCTCTCTGGCAGTGTTACTTGTAAATCCTTGCGAATGAAGGATTTCCGCATGCCGTGGGGCGAAATGTCATTTCACCTGGTGGGAGGCTCCTAGCAAGTCTATCAACAAGTTCTCAGGACTTGGAGTAGCTATGACGCTTGCAGATTGCAATTGTCAGTGTCTTGCACAAATTGAACTATGTCAGATTGAGCACCAAGTGTGTGGGAGTGCTATACCAAGCGCCTCACTTTATTTATGATGTGCCTCATATGTTCCAAAGCAACGCGTTGATATTTTGCTGCGTGCGAGATGCATAGATGACTATAAGCATTCGAAAAAAAAAAGACAACCACACTACAACAGCCAAGAGGACACGTTTTTTCTAGAGGTTTGTAACACCACTGCGTCACCGCATCACCATGTTTTCGAAAATGTGGGCAATCGTTTGCAGGATCCGTGGAGCTGAAAGATGAAGCCAACCAAGAATCATTGTGCCTTGGGCAAATCTCAGGGAGCGCCAGCTACCAAACTATGAGAGATGAGGGAATGAAAAGGCTGCATGTATTCTATTTGATGTATTTGTATATAATTTGTATATACATTTGGAACAGATTGGTTATAGAACCACGACATACCTCACGGTAACATCAAAAATCCGACCCACTGCACATTGTTTTTTGTTGAGGTCTGCCGCAAATCTGTTGCTCCGAGGGACGCAGCTGAGGACGGACATGTTGTGAAACAGTAGAGTTAGCGCCGGGGGGATAGGGTTCGCCCATACACCAACCATTGGGTTCTTGCCATCACCCATCAACTAACCAGAGTAGAGTTGCAACTACAATTACAAGGTGTTAGCTTGCTTGATGTGTACATTTTTGACGCTGGTTTGTAGCTAAGACAGGTTCCCTTCAACAGGTACAAACCGGGTTTCAAGTCAGTCGATTCACCACACCATGAATTTGTCAAAATCTTCTTCCCAGTTGTTTGTAATTTGTACATAGCAGTAATCTCCAAGTTTTCCTGTGACAGATTTTCCATTGCAGGAACACAGCATGGCTCTTTGGTGTGGTGGTTTACACTGGGCCACATACACGCATGGCAATGAACTCCAGGGAGATCCCCACCAAACAAGCTAACCTGGAACAGGTGGGTATGTTGGTGAAAAAGGTGGCAATTCCATGGTTCGTTGCCTGTTGACACCAAGCTGGCTGCAAATGTTTGAGAGAACATCCTAAACAAGACATTGCAACATGTTTTTTTGGCAGGCTGCGTCATGTTGTGAACAGCTTTGCACACTGGCATAGCAGGTGGTGAATCGAGCGATGCTCGTTGTCTTGGGGGCCCAATCCTTCCTATCGCTTCTGAGTTCCATTCTGCCACTGGGATGGATTTGCTGCTGGAACAGAAGATATTTACACTGAAAAGGGAGATGTTGGTCAAACAGTACCTCTTTGCTGGCAGGTATGTGGCGAATGAGGGTCAGTACAAGAGTCTTTGGTATTTGTATCCTCCAGATACTGCTGTCGAAGAAGCAACTGCGACACGCTTGGTCATGAATTGGTTCAAGTGCCTTGGCTTGATATTTTTTTCTAGGGTAAGTTTCCTTGACAACAATTTGACCTACAGTATATTCATGAAAGTGGATGGTGCAAATACTATCACCGACATCCACCGAATTTGAAAAAAACTGGCATTCACATTGATGAATTGATATCTACTGTTGGATTTTTTCAAGTGCCAAGGGTCAATTGCCAGAAAGAGTCGTAATCCAAAGCGCAGAAGTGTTTCCGTCACAAAGAATTGTTCAGTCAGTGGAGTGTTTGAATGCCGAAGTTGCTTAAAAGTCAGAGCTGAGTTGCTTAGCAGTTTTGGGTATGTTTTGCAGTCATCTCAGCCAAACCAAGGTTTTTTATTCTCTACTCCAATCTTATGCCCATCTCTTTGTATGCGGCCATGGAGATCTGCAATTTTTTTCAGGCGGAAATTTCACAAAACGGCACTGACTTTTGGAATCCTGATGCTGTCTAAAGATGGTTGCAAATGACAAGAGGTAATATATATATTATATATACATCGGTACCGAATTGCTGTGTTTTTTTGAATGGGTGCCAGCATAAATTTGATATGTGGTTGATGGGACACGAGTATCGCTACGCAATAGCATCGGACTTGTAGGAGGTTTGATAGACTTGATGATGCTCCAGGCGAAGTCATACTGCTTATACTGATCTAAATGTGTAGGTACAGAGCATCCTCATCAGTGCAGAGTAGCCTCCCCAAACAAGGATGCCTACTGTGCTTTGTTTGAAGGCGTATTTCGTGAAGAGTGACCTCGCTATGTATGATGAAGATCAGGTCGCTGCTTCCAGTCAGATCATCCGCACTCGACGACCAATGTTTGGGTGCTGCATAATTTGATGGATTGTTTGGCTTTCAAGTTCCATCAACACAGACTTTTCTTACAAGTACTTGAAACATCCAGGCCATATAATTTCAACTATTGGTTCTAGACAAAGCGGGAAAAATGAACATGAATCGTGTGCAAAAACTTTGATACAAAGCAGTATGCCTGCGGGATGTCAAGTTTGGTTGCCAATTCCATCATTGCTCTCTTTACTGTTCCAATCTTTTCCTCCAACAATCCAGCTTGTTTGCAAAATGACCTATTGTGAAGAAAACGGTTGTTTTAGAGGCATCAATTTCCCATGATGAATATATTTATAACAGATTTATCTTGCAACGATTTTGTGTGAATCCATGTTGTCAGGATTGCCCTGCGGCGGTGCGATCCACAAACTTATGTCCCCTGGACAAACTGTTGCTGTTGTTTCTTCCTGTTTTCAAAGGTTGGCCTTCCTAGCCTGTTGATAGAAACGGCCTGCCGAATTCTTGAAGTTACAAGAGAACAGCAGCTGTTTGTTGTAGCCATGTTTTACCATGTTGTACCATGTTTTACCATGTTTTACCATGTTGACCTTAGATTTTTCATATTGGAGAAACAAAACACTTACATTTAGCTGTCCGCCAACATCTCCAAGGTCAACCGTTGTTGACAGTTGGCCTTACGCTTTCCTAAGGTCATGAGTTGGGACAGATCAGCTACATCTTCTCTGACAAAACTGGGACATTAACTCAGAATGTCATGGAATTGAAACGCCATGTCCTCAGAGATGCAGCATGGCTCTTGAAATCAGGTCGTGATCACCTAAACACAGCCCAATATGTTCAAAGGGGCGGCACAGACTGAAACAAAAAATGAAGTTCATTCGGAAATCCAGGCATCATTGATATTGGATGATATTGGGATATATTGGGATATATTGGGATATGCTGGGTATGTTTCAATGTTTGTTGATTGCTGTTTGCTCTTTTTGCATCATGAGGTGTGGCAATCCTTGGGAAGGCCCAACACATCAGCGAATGCTTCAGCAAGCGATTGGAATGAAGATTAAGATCCCAAGCTTTGACTTTTCTTTGACACATCCATTATAGAGATTTAAGATGCAATGGCAGAGACCACATTTCTGGGCTGAATGACATGTACATGAAGCTTTTTGCACATCTAATTCCATTGGAATGAGAGACATTAGTGAATGAGATATCATTGTTGATATTATTAAGATATCATGTTTGATATTCTTTGATCTGCCACTCTTTGCGATAGCAGTGAATTTGCCAGCACAATTTCACTGCCGGCATCAAGTCCATGACCATCAAAATCTATGATGTTGAAAGTCCCAAACGAAGATATTTAGTGAGAGATTCCTTAGATATTTGGCTACAAGCCACTTCCAGCAATTTCCGTGTATTTAAACATGAAATTGATGGAATTTGGGGTGTACTGTATAGCTAATTTTGAGACATACAATTTTGAGACATACTATACATACTCAGTTTTGTAGATTGATTCTTAGATGTGGGGTGTTTGAAAGTCAAAATGATGCCATATTCATGTCCCATTTTGGTTGTTCTCTCGGCTGGCGCAGGTCTTTGGTGAAGTCACTGAGCAACGGGGGTTCTCCCAGGTGAAGCTTGGTTTCTACTGTTTGATGTGAAAACCCCCCAGATCTACGCCAATATATCGCTGTCTATGATTCATGGATTTTCACCGCCACATTGATGTGTTTGCACATTTAAATATATATATATATTATAGAGTCACTAGAGATATACAGTATACAGTGTACAATATCCATCCATGAAAAATATGTTCATGTTATTTCTGTCTAAATCTATGACTGTCACAATTACCACCTAGTGAAGTGTTTGATGGATCATTGAGTGGCCCAGCTTCGGGCGTATGAGGAAAGAATTGCATCGTTGGTGCCAGTGCAACATTCATCAGAGGGCTGCTGCGCTTTGGTGGGAAATATCAGTGGTAATCCTATATGAAAACTGCCCTATCCAACATCATTGAAACTACATTGGGACCTATGCGGAAGGCATATCTACAATGACCAACTGTATGAGTTGGAGTAGACCGTGTTGGTTTGCTTTCAAGAAAAAACTCGGTCGCAAAAAATATTTGAGACTCAGCTTGTCAAAATTCTGCTAAGGCAGATGCTTTCCTGGAAGTCTTGGCCGTGGCGCATACAGCTGGGGCCTTAGTGTGCTAGGGTCTGGTGTTGGTATCTTAGATTTGGCTCAACATCGCAGCATGCTTTAGTTTTGCTTCAGTCGATGCGATTTTGAAGTTCGATTTGCAGATTGCGGGTTTTGCGGTACATTTGTGCTTTTGAGTGGTGGTGGCGGCAGTTGTGCTGGTGATTCTCGGTGCAATTACTTGTGGTCATGATTCGTCCATATTCGTCCTGTTGTGCGATGTTCGTACGCAGTTCCATGATTGTTTGTTGTTCTTTTTGCTTGCCTGATTGCATCTTTTCAAATGTCAAAGACGTACAGGTCATGATCGCAACAAACAAGAAAGGAGAAGAGTGCTTCGAAGCAGAGAGCCCTGACGAAGGCCAGTTTTTTCCGAAGGTATGTAAATCAATACCATCCAGGGGAACTGACATATCCCCCGAAAATGGAATTTTGCAGATGATTTTCCTTTTCCCGTTTGGTGGGAGATATGTATCCGTTCCCTGCAAAATATTACCAGAAGGAGGTCACATTGGAGAACCTTTGTTGTTGTACTTGCAAGGAGCTCTGGTGGAAGGTGCGCAGCAATTGGGTTGGCAACTTGGCTGTCAAAACTCCTGTGATCTCAGTGACGTTTTGTTGGTTTGAGCTGTGCCAATGAAGTTGTAAGACATGAGTGTTTTAAAAGGCTTTTGGGTCATGGTAAGTGAAGCAATTTTGGATGATTTTGATTCTCAGATCTTTAGCGGAGGCATTTTTGCAAGCGCATGGCAGAGTCCATCGTGGTGAACGTGAATGGTCGTTTGGAAGAGTATCAAATTCTGGCTGTGAATAGTTTCAATTCTACCAGAAAGCGCATGTCCACAGTGGCAAGAGCACCAGATGGACGTGTGTGGCTTTGGGTGAAAGGTGCAGATAATGAAACTCGGACTAAAGGACTTGGGAAAGTGAGCATTTCTTTGAAGAGAGACCGTCTATATAGTATACGAGTATACGATTACATATGAATGCTTCAAAGGCTTCAAAATGAAAGCTAAGTGCGTTCACATTGGTCGGACTTAGTGGCTGAAGGTGAGATGTGTTGCAGAAGGAATGGGCGAGTTACAACTAGTGTATTTCAGGACAATGTAATACAAGGGTAAACAATTTGTTTCCAAGATCCTATAAGAAGATGTTCAACATATCATTTAAGTAGTATATGTATATTAAATGTGGAAAAGCTGTGATTGTTGCATATGATTGTAGGATTTCATGTGGATACATAATGAAAGCACTGACTACTCACATCATCTATGTCCGTAGCTACGAGGTGATGATCGCCCGGGCATCTCGGGCGTCTGGCGTACCTGACTGGATCAACCAGAACTTGAGCGATTTCTCCAAAGATGGCCTCAGGAGAAGTAAGAGGTTTAAGGGACAAAGGTTGGTCTCCGGCCTTTTCTCCCATCTTGTCTCCGAGCTGTGTCTGCCTCCCTGAGCTTGTCTCCGGTCTTGTCTCCCATTTTCTTGTCTTCCACCTGGTCTAGGATGCTGTGTCCGCCTCTCTGAGATTGTCTCCAAACTTGTCTCACACCAGCACGCTTGATATTAGTGGACCATCGGTGACTTCTTGAACAGAAAGTTTAAATACAGTAGTGGGACAAATAGCAGAGACATCCGTTTAGCATCAAATTTCGGGTTTGCGAAGTCTTACAATTCACCCAGGTTGCATGTTCCCAGCGCGAGTGGCATTTCAATCAAAAACACTCCAAACATAATCCAAACCATTTTGCCTTCTCATAGCCGAACTTATCATGACTTTCTGAAAATTTGGGCTGATGACATGCATATTCAACAAAAAAATCCATGACAATTACAGTACTCAGACATACCCAGATGGCATCATCCACCCTCCTGCCGTTCTCACCGTTGACCATCGGAGTACCACCAAGCCCACCGGAAGGACGTTGGTTTTGGGTCGACGTTTGTTGCCTCCCAACGAGCTGGAGACATGGCTTAGGGACTTCGACAATGCACAGCAGCCTGGTTTCCCCGATGTTTGGTTTTCATTGGGGGTACAAAAAAACTTGGAGTTGAGATGAGTTGAGAACCCTTTTTTTAATTGTGTTTTTGTTCATTGGGTTTTTCAGAAGCTTCTTTCCACAAAATGTGTTTGCCAAAATCTTCGATGATACTTTCATGAGTGTTCTTTTTTGAGGGGGAAGGTTTTTGGTACTAGGTCCTAGGTGTTGTGTTTTGACAGCCTTGGCAGAAAGTGTTGGTTTGCAGGGTCTGGGAAGGCCCCATTATGTTTGGAGAATATGCAAAGCCAGGGTTGTGAAGGAATGGACTGATATTGACTTGTGTGCTATCATGTGTAGTTGAGGCATGTAAACATATATTTTCATTGTAATTTAGTGTTGTGAGGGTCAAAAAATTGAATGGATCAAAATCAGGTGCATGTTCTTAACTGCGTGAAACCGTGTTTGCCATAGTTTAAGATATATCTACATAGATATGGCGAATGAAATTTCGATGTGCTGCATTGCTACATGCAGAGGTGCAGCCTTGATGACCGTGACAGTCGCTTAGAAGTGTCTTGGTGAGACACACAGATTTGCTATTTAAAGACATTGTTGTTTCACGCAGAAATCTACCAGCAATGAACAAAACACTTTGTTTTTGTACTTCTAAGGTTTTCTTCCATGATGGAATGATGAAGTAGATTCTATTAATATCATGCATTTGCATATAGATAACTACACTCATTTACATCATCAGAACCCGCCAGAATCAGAAGTCGTGTTTGGCGGACAAAGGAGAATACAATGCTAACATCATCAAAGTCGTACATGTTTGATATGGATGTTTCCAAAAATAGTGGGTTTCCTCCCAAATCATCCATTAAAAAATAGGGTTTTCCATTATTTTCACCATCCATTTTAGGGTCCAAGTACCCCAGGAAGTGGCCGAAAGGATTGAGATTGACCTGGAGTTGCTGGGTATCACTGGCATCGAAGACAAGTTACAAGTTGGTGTCCCTGTACCTGGGCAATATTGATTTGACAGAGAGTTGGAGATGATGATGAAAGATGATGAAATATGTGAAACATGTGTATTTCTATTTACATAATATATGTGTTATACACACAATAATTATGTATGAATGCTGGTTTGTTCAAGTTTTGAGAAGTTGTGGTTTTCAATATCTATGATACAAGTAGATCGAGAAAGATCCATCGGAACACTGCCAGCCTCAGGATGCCATTGAAAAGCTCCGCGAGGCGACAATTTCATGGAAGTTGGGAAGCCAGGGAACCTGTTGATGTTTCCAGGTAGTTGGATATAAGATATATAGGATGATTAAAGATCAAAAAGTATCATAAGAGAATCTTGGATTCCTTTAACTTTAGTGTACAGTAGTTGTATAGTTTTTCTTTAAAAAAACATATATTCATACAGATCAGAAGACTGGTTGGTTGATTTTCCGGAAAGGTTGCTGCTGTTTGTTCATATCACCAGGCAGGAATTCAGCTCTGGGTCCTGACTGGCGACAAACTGGAGACAGCGCGGAACATTGGATTCAGCACCAAGCTCCTAAGTGATGCGATGGACGGGGCGGTCAAGAGACACGGGAACGGTGTCGGTGGTTGTTTGACATGAATGGTTTTGAAACAAGCAGCTTGGGGAGCCATTTAAAGGAGATATACCAATGGGTATCCATGGGTATGACATCCTCATCGTTTTTGTTGCTACCAACCCCTGGTGACCTGGTGTCAAGTGTGCAGTTTTGTTACTTCCAGATGCCTCGATGTTGGATGAGTGTACTTGTAGCTTGGTGCTGTGTGTGACAGAAAGAAAAGTGTGTTTCAGTGTGAATCTATAAAATGTTCTCAAGTATCTTATCTATCTATATATTATTGATATATTTCAAAATGGAGTATGGATATAGCAACTCATATAAACTCTCAGTTTGTTTTCAGAACACCGATTCAACACCAATGGATTGTGTGCACCCAGAATTGCTGCAATCACTCTTTGCACCAGCAGGACATTGGTGTGCTGACTGGTGAAAATCTCCAACAGTCCTTGGAGGACAGGTTCAAATTTATACTTTGGAGAGTTGGTTGTCCACTCTTGTACTTACAAAAAAATCACAATCACAATCACAATCACATTTAAGGCTTAGTAATTGGCAAATGTCAACCCCATATTGGAAGATCATCGGACCACAATGAGTCACAGTTTCCCTTTTCAACCGGGAAAATGGTTCAATCTTTAGCTTGTGACCTTTGGCGGGAAAGTGCTTGGCAATCCTGACTTCTCGACATTTCCTGCTGTGGACATGGCTACAAGTTGTTTGATGTAATTCAACCCATGACTTTCGGGGCTTGTCATTTGCCAAATATATACATCAAAATATACTACCTTATTGCATATGATGACTATATATATATATATTTCCATAGAGGAGGGGTTGGCCTTTACCTCAAACAGAACTCGTTGTTTGGTTGCTGGATGACCTCGTAGAGTGGGGTGTTTTTTTTCCACATTTGATGTATCGCTGCAGGAAGTTCGCCTGCAACATGTGAAGGCCAAGGTTGGAGGGAATCTCCGAGGGAAGGGTCGGTCAGATTGCAGTTTCTGAAACCCCAAAAAAAGGGTTGATTTATAATGGATGGTTTATAATGGAAAACCCTATTAAAATGGATGATTTTTGGGGGAAACCCACTATTTTCGGAAACATCCACATATTGTTTAATGGCTGTTACGTTTATTTGCTCTTTGATCTCATACTTTTGACTACAATATGACTTTTACTTGAAAAAACAACGGCTAATTTCGTATGCATTTCGTCATGTCAGTTGACTGTGCAAAGACCGTGAGTTCCAATGTTCGGCAATCAGTGTCATCAAGTTGTTCGCCAACTACTTCTTCTCCAACAAATCTCCATCTCATCTGGTGTTTCTTCACAGTTGTTTTTTTCAAAGACCCAAATTCCCCCATTACTAATACCCCCCCCTTCCCCGCCTCAAGATTCCTAGAATTCTTTTCGAAGTCTCACCGTCACCAATCACCAACCAACCATGGAATCCCATCGGAGAATTTGGTGTTTCCAGGAAAGTCATATGGACTGCGCCTTGATGGTAACGGGTGCTGCCTTAGAAGCTATCACTCAAGAGTCGCTCATGGAGGACGTTTGGGGACAACGGTGACGTGACACAACTTGAAGTTGGTGAGTTTTTTGTATCATTTTCATGCGTATATAATCATATGTTTATATATATATACCTACTAGTATGTATGTAATATATATATATATATATATTTAAAACCCAGATCGAACACCTTCTTGCAAGAGTAAAGAAATTGAATGGGTTGATTTATTGAACCAGTGATACTGGATGAGGGAAGTAGCTGGGGATACAACTCCAAAAAGCCTCAGAATCCCCCCAAAAAATGCATGGTAAAGAGGAAGGGGTACTATTCACTTGGGTAGTCATCATTCAAATCAAATTTGAATTGTTGAAATGACTTTGTATTACCCAGTTGAAAGTTTTTTTTTACGCGGGTTTTATCCCTGTTCAGCTGCTGGCTATTGATAGATGAGTCCTGCCTCACATGTATGGGTTGTTGGTCCTTTATTAAACTGCAAACCATGGGAATTGCACCAGGCACTTCCCAGGTGGTGTAAGGGAGTTTTGCCAAGGCAATTTGTACCATAGCTGGACTTTGAGACTTTGAGATGCCGCTCCTTCATCATTTCAGGACTTTTTTGAAGTCTCTCGGAGCTGCAAAGTGGTGGTGGCATGCCGTGTTTCTCCTTTGCAAAAATCGCAGCTAGTCAGACACTTGGACTGCACATGTTGGACATTTTGGGTAGAATTGTGGAGGATCCTGTGAATGTAAATATTCGATGTTGCTTTCCATGTGCCTCTTTGTTGAACTGAGCAAAGATTGGTTGATGTATGTTGACTTTACAGCCTCAATTACAATTGCCTTAAAGTGGATATGGTACTTGGCAGAGAATAAGTAGTTCCGTATAGACCATTGCATGGGGTCAAATCACTGCAGCAAGCTCGATGAACGTGATGATGGGCACCAGTGATCTTCACCTCCAAACTGCCTCTCGTGATACCGATGGGTCCAAAATGAATATCAAAGACTCTTTTTGGGTACGGACACGCCATAGATTTTGGTGCCTGGATATGCAACTCAAAAGGTCTCAGATGATCTGTTTTTTGAGCTGCAACATGGTCCCACTGCAGGACTTGTACGGGATTCTGCGCATCCACAGCCAATTACCCTGGCGATTGGAGATGGAGCCAATGTTCCTTTGGCAGTTTCAAAGTGGTTGAGGGACCAAGGGCCCACGTGGTGTGCAAAATCAGTGATGAAACCAAAGTTTTGCTTTTGGCCTGGCATTGATTACAGAAACGCTGTTTTACTGTAAAATAGTGTTTCGAAACAGACAATGATGAAGAATCTCAGCTTTGATTTAACTGTCATAGGGGATCAGTTGGCAACACAACCCTCGGATGTAAAATTCTCATCAACGACCGACTTCCCCAGAATCCTTGGGAGCAACCGAGGATGTTCCAATGATCCAAGAGGCACATGTTGGAGTTGGTGTTTCTGGACTCCAAGCTGCATTATCAGATGGATATCAGGTCCAATATCTTGTCCACTTGTCCGTAGTACAAGACCCAATTGGAAAAATGGCGATGATGAGTTTGGTGATGGTGGGTCATGTTTTTCAGGAAAGGAAGGGCGGCAAGCTGTGAATGCTGCAGATTTTTCAATTGCTCAATTTCGATTCTTGGAACGATTGCTATTGGTACATGGACGTTGGGATTATCGAAGAACTTGCAACTTGCCTGATTCAGTTGGATGTTTGTTGACTTTGCAAAGCCTCGGAATCGAGATATGACAAGCTTTTAAGGTGAGTTTGTCCATGTGTCTGGCGAGGCAAGTTTATCCTCTATACGTTTTGGAAGAATGCCATCATTACGATGCTGCTCTTTTACTACACCTTCTTTTCTGGCTATTCAGGAACATGTTGCTTGGAAGCATTCCATCAAGTTTCAAAGGGTTGGAAACATCATCACGTGGCGTCGACTGAGGCATGTTCACCAGCACAGTTTGGACGTCGTTTAGCATGATCCTTTTTTGGCCTGTCATCGCTACTGGTCTTTTTGACCGGGATGTCACAGATGAGCAAGCGGTCAAATACCCAGCATTGTATGAGACGGGACGCCTTGGATTGGAGCCTTCCTTGCACATTGGACAAGTATCTCACACGTGACCGGTCGTTGTTAGGATGATTTTGTTGTCCTGCCAGCAACTCTGGATCAAGACATTTGTATACATTTGTAAGAAAGTAAATCCAGGCAGCTGAAACCATCCAGGGTCCAAAAATAACATCCTTGGCGGCCTTGGGTTTTCACAGGTCTTGCAACATGCTGCATATCAACTGGACAATGACAGGAATGTTGTAGATCGTTCAAGATCAAAGTGATCCAATATCTACTCTGGTTCGCCTGACCGAGGACTTGAATGTGACCAAAATGATTGAGATGCTCCTATCAGCAATTGTGCATTCCTTGGTTATTATGACAGCATCTCGTCACAGATGGAAGTCTAACCAATCAACGCAATTCGATAAAAGGATTTGCGCCAAATACTTGATGTGGTTCTAAGTTCGTCAACATCATGTTGATTGTAAGGATATGGAATACCATGTTTTAGCACCCGCTATTTTGATTGCAATCGTATGATGTTCGCAGATTCTTCAACTGGCTCTTTTTGGTGCAAGTTTGTAAGTTGTTTTGACCTTCACTGATTACAGGTTGCTGTGGTCAGCATGGGTGATTTGGACATTGGCGCTACTGGATCGTACTATAGCTTCAGTTTCATGGTTTTCTCTTGGGTAACTTGGATCAAGTCAGACCCTGTCAAATATCAGAATTTGGATGCATTTGGATCGTACCATCCTAAAGCTGAACATAGCAGCCTGGAAGAGATTCCTTTTGGACAGAGTCATTCTTGATTTCGTTTGAAACTTTGCGTATGGATTTAGGAGTTGAGGTCGAGTCTTTACTCGGACTTGACGTTTGTACGCTGTGGCAATTTGATGTGATTTCGTATTTGTCAAATGCTTCTAAAGAGAGCGTGCTAGCAGCTATTCCCTTCCTGATGGAATATGCGAAGGGGGGTTGACATCTGTGTATCTATTTTAAGCACAGCAGTGGTTTCCCATCTATTTGAAGCACAGCAGTGGTTTCCATGTGTTACTGCATTCCTTGCCCAAAAACGCAGATGCGTTCTCTAGAATATCTTATTCTCCACGCTGAGAAGCACTACACACAGGTGGTACTGACCATGAACTACCGGGCGACCTTCATCACAACAACCTACAACTGGGTTTTTGTCGCATCACTGGCGGTCTCCTTTGCCACCTACTTGTTTCTCATCCTGAATTGGCTGGAAGGATGATTAAAGACATGAAACCACAAGTTGAAAAAGCCTATACATGAAACAAAACACACAAAAAAGTCCGGAATTATTCATATTGTACACATTAAATGATATAATAATACGTATATATATACCTATATATATATATGTATACATACCCAGGAAGTCCAAAGACCAAACTTTGCCCAGTGGTAATAGAGAATCCTTCACTTGGATCATCCAAAAGGCCATTGTTTCTTTGGTCTTGGACTACTGGGGTATATAGAGTCGCTTATGCTTTTCAAGTGGCAAGTTGTTCAGAGTGAACCTGAAGTTGATGGACAGTTCCTGGCGTGAAAGAGGCTCTTCGTGGTTCTCTATTCGGACCTACCCAGCTTTTTCCCGGAAGTGTAACTTGTCGCGTCGAAACGGACCTTTTTCTTTACGTACGTCACCGAGGGTGAAAGTGGGTACAGTCGGGGTAAAGGTTCCAAACATGCTCAAAGGTTGCTTCAAACAGCATCATTTTGATTTCTTACCTGGTGAGAGAACAATCTCAAGTATTCCACCGGTGGTGAATTTCAAACGGTTCTCATGTTCATGATGTTCATCCCTATTTGTGTAGGTTGACTTTCTTCCACTTTGACATATTTTGGCGTTAAGCTTGGTAAAGAAAACGACCTTGATTTGACATGATTTGAGGTATGGCCTTGCATTTCACGTGATGCAAAAACCACTCTTTTGGATGGGCACTTTGGCAGTACCACTTTTGGCTATGATGATTGACATGTTCAAGGCATTGGACCTTGAGGGTATTGGTTGATGGAATTTTGGAAAATTACATGACATGAAAACCAGCCTTTTTTGCAAAAAAAAGCTTAGGAATGATTCCAGAAAACAAGTTGCATGTGTGATTTTTGAGGGAGTCCAAGTTTCTTTGGTCATCTCTAGTGTCTCTAGTGCAGCTGTGTGCTTCCTTTGTGATAAGTGTGGCATCTATTTGAGTCTGAGAGGCCTATTTGATGTTGGAGTTCTTCCCAGATAACAGGGATTTGATCCTTGAGAGGAGTGTCAAAGGAGGACTTTCTGGTCAATTGAGGAAAGTGAAAAGTGTATCTTGTCCAGCAGAATGATTTTCTTTCGAATTGATATGTTCGATGAGGTCATGCCCAGATGTACATTGATGATTCATGATGATTTTCGATAGTTTTCTCATATGCAGATGCATTGTGTCATTATGAAATATGTCTTAGAGTACCTCATCACATCTTGATACTTATTGTTGGCACTACTCTGTGACTTGCGACAGTGATACCCAAATAATATAAACTCAGCAAGACAAGCAACATATCATAACATATCCCATTTCATAGTTGAGCATGATTTGTTTGTTTTTCGTGGTCTTTCTTGGATCGTTGCTGGAGAAAGTTGGGTCCAAGGAGATTTTGCCTCCAATCTCGAGTCGCTCTATTTTAGTACCCAGGTGGATGGCATCCCGGGATGCCGTGAAGCCATGGGAAGAATTTCCCAGATTTTTTCATTCGCAAAAGACGACCGTTTCGAATTTGTTGTTTATGAAGATTCCGGAATTTGACATAACAAATTGAGGTTGGAAAAACGCACAACCAACCCCGAAAATTGATGAAACCATTAAGCATTTATTTGATTTTGCTGGAACATGAACATGCTGTTTCCACGGGTGAAAATTGACGGAAACAGATGGGTCATTGTTGACAGGAGCCACTCATGGCAACCTTCCGCCAGCATCAGCTCTTCCTTTGCCTTCAGCTACCCTGAAGGTCTTCCCCGGGCGGGGATACGGTGGGGATATGCCTGTCAATCGCAGATGTCAATGTTAAGGAAGCAGATCTTGGAAATGGAGATATCCATCAACCATCAAAGATATGAAATCATGAATGTGGGTATATCACTTTCATTGTACTTGTAGGTTGGATCATTTTGGGCGGAGCTGAGTTGTGCGTTCCGCGTTCCCTGCGTACTGCGTCCGGAAGTGTTTACGTTTTCGCAGGTACCAAGACAGCCAACTTGAGGCAGGGATGACTGAAATGGTACATGTTACTAAATGCAATCTTTGTGTGTGTGCATGTGTTTTTTTTGGGGGGGGGCTGCTTTATTTGGAGATATCTAATGTTATGATATTGAACCACTATTACAATTATTGTAATTATACCTAGTATGAATCAGTAGTAGATTCTAAGATATAAACAATATATATATATAAACTCTATAAAGTCAAGTTGGATTTGAGAGAGGCGGTGTGCAAGTTTTTTTTTCAGCATGCTGCATGTTCTAAGAAATAATGCTCCGAGGTCAATGGGAAGCCGTTCGCAGTTCAAGCGAGACACCTCTTTCTTGGATACAGCAGAGCAGTGCCACGGCTGATTCAGCTTCGAAACCACCAGGGGCACCACCAATGAACCACTGAAATTTGTGTCATGAACCACCAATGAACCACCAATGAACCACCAATGTAGTCTGGAAAAATTGATCTGACATTCCACTTCAAAAGCCTTGAGGCACTTGGCCGAAGCCACATCTTTTGCAAGTGCTGATGATTCCGATACAGCAAGTACAGCTAGTATCTTTGGTGATCACAAAAAAAGTTGGAATTGCTCACATGTGGTTTGTTTTTTTAAGTGTCCTGGAATCTCGTAGTGTTGGAGTGTCAAATTAAATGACTTCTAGGAGACTTAAAAGGTGCTGGCATCGGCTCCGCAAGGCACGGCAAGTCTCAAATACAATCGGCCAAGTACAACTCCCTTCTCTCAGCAAACAATGCAATCCGTGCAGTTGCTTGGACAACCAAGGGCTTAACGCTCCACTCTCATCAAGTTGGTACTAGTGGAGGGTCCAAGTTTGTTTTTTTTTGGAGTTTTGACATGTTCAGCTTTCTAATGAATTATCAAAGGAAGTTTAGTGGCAAACTTCCGATGTACGAACTTTTGGGTAGCCTGACAGGAATAGTAGTCCTAGCAATAGTAGTCGTAGCAGTAGTAGTCGTAGCAGTGGTAGTCCTAGTAGTAGTAGTCCTAGTAGTAGTCCTAGTAGTAGTAGTCCTAGTAGTAGTAGTAGTAGTAGTACTAGTAGTAGTAGCAGTAGTCCTACTAGTAGTAGTTAGTAGTAGTAGTAGTAGTAGTAGTAGTAGTAGTAGTAGTAGTAGTAGTAGTAGTAGTAGTAGTAGTAGCAGTACTACTACTAGTAACCATCGCAATCACTAGGAGTGGCTAGCCATGTATTTTGCAGGTAATATACTGGAAGTGGAAAACATTCTTACCTCCATCAAAGTATGGAATCGAAGACATTAGCCAACAGTGGTGGTTAAAGCACTATGACAGGGACCATTTCTGCACATATGCCTAGGCTTGATCATCGACTAAGCATTGGCTGAAGTTAGATATACAATATGCCACTGATAAACATTTCGTATGTATATGCTGTAAAAAATATGTATATATATGTATGTAATGTATGTATTGTTTTTGGACCTCTTTCATCTGAACATGAACATTTGCAATCCTCTTCAGTACATGGTGTCAACCTGTCTTTAAAACATACCATTGTTTAGGTTTCCATGAAAACCCAACTTTCTGAGTGTAACATCACCATGAATGGGATCATGGGTTCCCTGGGTTCCCCATGCATCTTTTCGGATCCTGGCAAGGTTTTGATCCGTCACAAAGGCATAGCCATTGAATCCCAGCGGTGAAAAAAAACATAAGGCAAACTTATATCTCTACTTGGAGGATCATCCCGTTTAGTAAGTGGTTAGTAATCATTGTTAGAAAATCCCCTAACTGGGGTTGTTTCCCTTCCAAATGGCCTAAGTGGTTTCAAACTGGGGTTACTAACTTACTTAATAGGTGGGGTGATCCTCCAAGTAGTAGCCCCTGAAACTGCGCAGCCCTTCAAAGACAGGCCTTGAAGAAGGGGTTGTACTCACTCCCATCTTTGAACTGGCAACCTAGATCTAGCCTACAAAATAAGCGAATCATTCTTTCCATCTTGAAGCTTCCCAGATTGAAGTTACCCAAGTGTACACAAAACTAATCCTGAAAATTCCTAGGTATCTGTATATATTCATGTGTAGTCTCCATGGTTAAAACCACAAGCATCGGTCTGGGATTGTCTTAGAGAGTTCCGATGGTAGAAATGTATGACATACACTTCCGAAAACTAACATGGATACCCAAAATGATGGTTTGGAACAGGTAACTCCATGGTAACCCCCTTTAAAATAGCAAGTTTTGATATCTTCCGAACCATGAACATCAACAATTGAAGCTCATAGGCCCGAGTTGATCAGAATTTGCCTGATCTTTTACCCAGTGCCAGCTTCAAATTGAGTTGGACAACCAGGTAACCAGTTATGATTCAAAGGTTTTGTCAAGGAAAACAAAACCCCTAAATCGAAAAAAATCCCAAGGCAAAATTCAACTTTCATCAACTGATGTGTTGAAGTTGCCACAATTACCCAATGATGTGTCTGCTTAGGCCTGCAAAAGTAGAGAAGCAACAAAAATCTCAGTCACAAAAAATCACTCCCAAAAGGTCAGCGACCTTTGGTATCTCAGTCACTCCATTGGAAGGGACATCACGAAACCACCGGAAGTTCTTTAAACAAGACTGGCTGGTAGTTGAACCAACCCATCTGAAAAATATCAGTCAAATTGGGTTCATCTTCCCCAAATAAGGGTGAAAATAAAACATAATTTGGAACCACCACATAGAAAAAGAACATGTGACTTTTTTGTTTCCAAACATGGCAGCAGTGCCAGTCCAACATATGTTGCCACGACTCAGGTCTCAACTTGTCCCTGGCGGTGCACTAAAACTTAATTACCCGGACCAGAAAATGAACGAATGTCCCCTGAATAGGGACCATTTGAGAAAAGGAAGTAACTCATCTTTACCAACCATCAATATTCAGGGGATATGTTAGTTTTCAGGGGTATAGATTTGCTAAATGTGGTTGGACAAAACTAAAAACTATTCCCCAAATGGTGGTTTGATGGTGATTTACCATGCTAGAAACAAAAGAAAAGGGTGCCCAAAAAACTCGCAAGAACATAAGCAACTGGGTGCAATTTCATCATTCAGCCCATTGCATTTGTCACTTTGTACATTAGTTGACACCATTCAACGACAACCACATCGTAAACGTAAACAAACCCTCATACTTGGTAGTTCAACTGGTGTTTTAGTGGGGATTGACGTACATAAATACATCTCCACCGCATGGGCAGTGTTTGGTATACTCTTTAAATATATATATATATATTTATATATATATATATCAGATAAGTCCTTGCACCTGGAAATTTACCATCCAAACTCAAAATGGGCTATTTGGAAAGGGTAAATCTTCTGAAGTAAGATAATTTTTGGGTATTATGTAATCACATATATACATACATTTGTAAATATATATATATATATGCATACACACACACACACCTATCTTTTTCATATTTGCTTGGCTGGTGTTCCCTGGGACGGTTCAAATGTGCAAGAACTAGGGAGGCACACCCGAAATTATAGTTCAAAAGTTGAAAGTCTCTAATTTTATGGGGGTCTTCAAAAAGCAAGCTGCACAAAAACACCACCCTCATCCCTGTCCCCCAGACTTCTCTGGCTGCTCTTGGGTGAAGCTGTCATATTGCTTCGAAACTCGGTGCGTTAGACAGGTGGAACTGGTGGGACCGGTTGACCAGGATGGTCCAAGGCAGGGAGAGCTTGAAACACCAAAGTTTGACAGGAAGATCTGTGGTGTTCTTAGGATGTTTTCCAAAGGTATCCAATTGAGATTACCTGGAAAACATCCAGTTAAGACGTTAATCTACATTAACTTTATTCCCCCAAAGCCAGCCCTGGTTGCCAAGGTACTTGAGGAATCTTCCAATCGTGTGCAATGGTGATTTATTAGGATCCTTATAGGATCCTTCATGTGTCCAATGTGCTTTTCTATGATTTTCCTAAGATCTTTCCTGCTAGTGGATCTCTTTGGAACAGTGATTTCTGTTAGTTTTGTGAAAGGTTACCTTTGACGAAAGACTTCAAGATGATGGAGTGTCGGTGATGACAGTTATGTCTAGAATTTCAGGTACAACATGAAAATTCAAATGCAACATGAATTTTCCCTGTGAATCTCTCCCCACCTTTGAGGGATAATACGAAGTCACCCCTGAAAGAGTCGAATTTGCCGGATTTTCACCCTTAAAGAAAGGTGGGAGCTTAGTCACTCGGAGGAATCGTTTTGGAACCGACTCCATTAGGAGAAAACGGTGCCGTTTCCCCCAAAAAATGGCCACCAAGGTTCCAAATAACCAAATGACTTGTTGGATACCCGGAAAGGTCCTTGATCAACTGAATCTCCAATAAAAGCTGGGTTGGAAAAATACCACCTAATGGTCCATCCAACCTGGGGTTTTAGAGGCATGTTGGATAACACACCATCGATATATACTTATGTTCTATATACGAGACTGCTT
This sequence comes from Breviolum minutum Mf 1.05b.01, assembly GCA_000507305.1. Classification (NCBI taxonomy): domain Eukaryota; class Dinophyceae; order Suessiales; family Symbiodiniaceae; genus Breviolum; species Breviolum minutum. The sequence continues at coordinate 164,749 of DF239212.1, read as the reverse complement.
TCTCGCTTCATTTTGGTCTAACTTTTATTTCTTTCCCATAGGTGAAAACGATGTCAGAAGAACAACATAACGTTGATGGAAGAAATCCAGCAATCACCACCTGGGATGTATATAGAAACTTGAAAATAGCGGGAGAAGCTAGATTTCAACTGTTGCAGGATGTCTTCCATCAACACTAGAACCTGTTGGACAGTCCCAGTGCACCTCAGAACACTCAACAAAACCACTGGGAGTCCAAACTCACCCAGTAGACACTCAGCAAGGCTGCCATCCTTAAGAGAAATCTCCCCACCAAGATTTCATACTGGGATAAGAAGGAAAGACTACGACAAGCTTTGACACATGGGCCCCTTACACATCAATAAGAAAGGTTGAGTACCAATTTTAACACTGGGGGTGATGTGGCAAACCCCTTGAATAAAGGGCATATAGCAATATAGCCAGCTCTGTGTGAGGGTGTCAATCGCATGTTTCTTTCACGGTGATACACACTCCTGACCATGTCCGGGATAAAATGGTTCGTCTGCTACTATAATCCAAGATATATACATGTTTAAACGACAATTCATTGTTCTCCGAAACACACGGTCGACACAACGTCAACCGGAAACCGTTGAAGTTTCAACAACCACAAAAATTAGGAGTGGTTCATCACAAGGCCACAGGATGTCAAGGAATCTAAAATTGTCACAGCAAAACTAGCAGGATTGAACATGTCTTTGCTTTGGCTCGTTTCAATATTCTAAAAATCAGTGGTACCTTACACCCCAGAAATTGATAACATAACCAAACATGGCCATATTTTAAGCCGGAGTCACCACTATCCCAAATCATCGTTTTGGGGCCCTCCAGCCGTGAGTCTTCCGGGGTGTAACTCTTAAAAGAACACCCCCCAAAGTTTAATGAATGGAACCTGAAGCCATGATGGTTTGAAAAAATCGGAATCTCCCTTTCCAGGGGCGAATTTTCAGGTGGTTCACCATTCGTTAAACTTCAGGGGAGGTGACGGTGATGTAAATTCTTGGGCTTCCAACTTACATGTCCATGTAGATATACCATTAGGGAACTAACAAATCCCACCTTGGGAAAAGGAGAATCATCTTCAAAATTGACTTTTCAGGGGATATGTTAGATCCCAGGAGAGTATGTACAAACTGTTTGCGTATTAACTAACCCCTCCTTCCCCCTGGCAGTTAAGGTGAATTTTCGCCAACTAGCTTTCCTGGTGCTGCTGCTGATGATGAGGATGAGCCCCCTACGGCTGGACTCCCCCACAAGTGAAACAGCATCTACATATGTTGTCTGAAGAACAACTATTCATATCTGACTTCTTTTGGTAGGAAATGATGATGATGATGATGATGATGATGATGATGATGATGATGATGATGATGATGATGATGACGATGACGATGTTGTTGTTGTTGTTGTTGTTGCTGTTGTTGGTTTGATGAGTAAATGAGCAGGAGCACCATCATGGTGAGGATGCTGATAATGATAACCATTATGATCATGATGAACATAATCGCATCAAATTTTGTGATAATCATCATGACCTTCACCATAAGGATGATTACCCCCAAATACTGGCCGATTATCATTCTTATCAGGACTATCGTAATTCTCTGCAAGAATATGTGCGTATGCAAGTAATCAATTAAAGTAGATATACTGTACATAGCTATATAAATAATATATATATATATATATAGATATCAACTGGCCATATTATAATTTGATATCTCACCAACCTGGATTTCCTTGAAATAAAGGGATTTCTCTCCGTAGCTACCTTTTGGGGTGGGGTCGTGCGACGCCGCAATAATTTGATCAAATAAATGATGCAGATATATACGTACATGTAAAATCATGTAAATTGCTCTTCTGAAAGAATTCCCAAAGCTTCAATGAGGTGATTTACCGTATTTAGCACAAGTTTCTGGCGCACATTCTCGTTCTGTTCTTCCTGTCCATGGCTTCCACATCATTCCAGTGAGTACAACCAAACCCACTCAAAAAATGAGCAAAAGAACTGGATTTTGACAGAAAACCCTATGAAATTGACTCACTTAGAGTTTTTCAATGTTTTTCATACCTCCAACAGTGCAACTGAGTCATGTGAACATCTCATCATTCTCATCTCATTTTAACTAACGTTTGACATCTTAAACACGACTCAGAAGTTATCATCATTCGAGATCTTCAAAAAAAAGCAAAAAACACAATCTCTGCAAAGCAAGGTTGTTGACAGCTGCAGGGCAAGGCACTACTGTAGTCCCTTAGACCTCAAAAGCATGAAACATGAAGGTTTTAAACCCCAGAGATAAGGGTTAAAACCCCTAACAAATGAAGGTTGTGGGTTCCCATGTGTACTTGTAGTACTTGTAGTACTTGTGATACAACAACAACAACAACAGCAACAACAACAACAACCACAACCACAACCACCGCCTTGCTGATTTTCAGATTTTCGGTTCCATCGCCTTTTGAAAGTATCTCATCTCCAGGAAGATTTTCGCCACTTCAGCCTTTCGGGAACCATCAGTGTGCATTGGAATTTACCATGTACAATATATTAGTCTCTCATGTGATTTACTCAGATTGCATATATATAAATATATTTATATAAATATTATGTATATAATATATAAATCATAAATATCTATGCAAATAGTACTTGTAGATATATATATATATATAAAAATAAATGTATACTGTATACATACAAAAGACCCTTGGTTCAGACTTGTGCAGAACAAAACCAGAAGAGTCTTGGACCTTGCTTCATGGTCCTTGTTCCAGCTATGTTAGTTTGGAGTGTAAGTCTAAAAAACACTAAAATCCAGCAGGTTCCAGCTTCTTGGAGGGTTGTAGGTTTCTTCCGAACCTACATGTCGCTTCTAGTATCTTCGTAATGCTGCCAGTGGAAATTTCCGAGGACACCCTCCAGGAGCGAGGAGAGAAAGGTAAGCGAAAAACGCGTATCGAAACAAGTTCTGAACCTGCGCGATGCAGCCCCCGGAAGTTTAACAAAACATAGGTCCCTGAAAAAATGATGCTCATTTTGACGATGCTTTCCTTTTCGGGGCCCCCCCTTTTTGAGGGCCTATTTTTTGGGGGCGAACTGTGAAGCTTTCAAGGAGTATTGCCAGATGTCAACCATACATTGAAAAATGGTGCTTTTCACGTACAACTAACTTGCCTGAGAACGAAAAAAGGCAGAACCGATTAGGGATTCGGACAGCTCTTCTAATATCAACCATTGAACATGAATGACCTTGGGCGATAGTGTCAGAGCGAAAATACAGTGGTTTCCAATAATAATCTCACCTATCTATATATCCTTATGAATATCAATTCACGTATCTAACTCAAAGTAGTCGTTCTACGTAGTTGTAATTGTAGCTGAAAATAAAAGCCGGTTTCCGCTATTGGAGATACGACGTTAGATGGGGTTTTGTAAGTGAGGGCATTTTGGATTTCTCGAATCCTGATGCCGGATGCCTCTTTCCCCCAAAAGAGTCAGCCTTGAACTCATCTTCCCGAAGCTGATTTTCTAACATCCTGCAATTTAGGCTGAGCTCAGTAAGCAAATGCCATAGAGATAGATATAAACATATAACATGATATAAGCTATACATAAAAACCTGGCAAAAAATACCAAGGGGGCAGGGCCCCCTTGTTTCTGGAAGTGACAATATCACTGGGCAAAACCGGCGGGGCGACCCCCCCCCCAAAAAAAGAAAAAATACACAGGAAAAAACATGTGTGTGAATCCGCTCTTGCAAATCTTTGTGTATCAAGTCTGTTGGCGTGTGATGGCGGCTCGCAACATCTGGATTACAGATGTATCTTTCAACCATTGCCATGCCGCTAGTCACCAAGCTCCATGAGAGAATCGTTTCTTGTTTTGGGTGCCATCTATGTTGGAGACAACAGGGCAAACGTTGTGACTTCTCCAAACATATCTGTTCCACAATGTGCAAATCTTTATCTATAAGTGTTGCAGGCATACATCATGTTTTCTTTTTGACAAATAAAATTGGAGAACAACAATTGAACAAATTTCTGTGACTTCAAGTGAACCAAGCAATAAGAAGTCTCAAGGTTCAACTCCATTCAACTCCCAAGTGGCCAACTCAACATCTAACACTTTAAGTATGATTGGATACATTTTGTTGATTGAATAACTTCATGACAATTCATATCAAGCATTTTTTTGAGAAATTTGGAGGTACCTCATTTTGAGACATAATAGACATACTCATGTAGCATATATCCTCCAGGGAACTAAGAAATCTTCAAATTATGATATTCACATGGAAAACAATCGTTGTCCCGAAACCTGATCGCACCACGACCATCGAAAACTTTGTCCTGGATGCCAAAGTTTCCACCAAGTTCTGTCCAGGGCAAGTTGACACGAAGGGACTTGAAGGGTGTAGAGGAATCATTATTCACCCCAAGAAATAAGGCCATGATAAGGTCTTATTGCGGGAAACCTTATTTCTGGGGGGGGGGGTATTGGGGGGGGTTCCCCTTAGGTTCCTATGAAATATCAAATCTGGGTAAGTATTAAACATGTGTCAGATGTTTTGAAGTGTGTGAATTCTCCATTAATCAATCCTCCAGAAAGATCTGTCCTTGGTTTTATGTCTATGAAAATCAGCTTCCCCATAACATTCATAACAATCTTTCGCACATTGATTTTTCCGAAACAACCAGCTGACGAACCGACATGAATCTGCGGATTCACTGACCTATCAACTTCCGAACCGCAGCGATTTTTCATCAAAAAGTTCCACCCCATGACTGTTGATGGCAACCAGAAATCCGGCGGTTGCACCAGTTGAGGTTGGTAGTTTATCCCACGATATTTACCAGGGATTTAGCACCATCCAAACGGCGGTGATTGCCGCATTTCTGAACCATCAACAGTACCAAGGCTGCCCCCCAAAGAAATCCACCTTCTTCCTCGTCTGGCTTTGTTCTCGACCCGTATTCTGCGCAGCGAAACGCAGCGAAAACGACAACAAAAAAAATACATGGTTAGAATGTGGTAAGGTATATGGATAGGTCAGTGACACAAATGTTGTTTTCCACCAGATCCAAATATCCGAAGTCAAAACTAACATTCAAATTCTGATTTTGTATTATCCACAAAAACGTCGTTTTCCGATGGTTACAAGCAAAAAAAAGAACAGATTTTGGGCCATCTTTTTGTAAACAAAGCAGGCACTAGGACTCAGCTCCATCTGGGGGCCTGCTCCAAACGATCTAGCAACACACGAGCGAGTTGAAAGTGTCCATGTTGCAACGCCAAGTGCCTTAGGCTCACAATGGCCAACCCCTTGCAGCGAAAATGTCATATGGAGCAGCTTCCTTCGAAAAAATTTAGGATGTGAAAAAAACAAAAGTATGGTTTATTTCGAAAGGAATGTAGGGATGTACCTGAAGTGTCTTTTTCTTTCCTATCAACAATTGCCGGATGGCTTTTGCAAGATCTTTGCTATGAAGCATGTCAATGCATATCGAATATACGTAGCCAATCATAAACTGTTCCTAGCGCCTGGCACGTTCGGCCAAATCAACGACACTTGAACAGACTCGACCCCTTTCAAAGTTCTGCAAACTCATCGAGCGTCTACATAGCAGGGAATCCTTCGCTTGCACTAACTATCCCATACCATCCGTGTATGGTATATTTACCTACATTTGGTTGATTATTATGGTAAATGTAAGCAAATATACGAAACATGGATACTATGGGTATACTTTCATGCAACTACTTTCACCCTCTCAGTCGTGGTGGTCTCATGATAACCCAAAAAATCCCTGGCCCTCATTCATCCTTTTTCCTCGCGTCACAAGGACCCAGAAGGAACCCAAGAGTCCAAAGTAACAGGGCTCACATGGCTTTCTGTCCAGTTTGTCCTAGAGTTTTTCTGCTGTCAGTTTTTTGGATCTTCACTTTCTGACCGACCTGCTTTGGATGTAAAACAACAATCCAACCAACCAAGCCATTCCAGGAAAAACCCATCGAATCTGTTTTGTGTTTTTTTCCAACTTTTTCAACTCGGTGGTTTTCGAGGAAATATGGAACCATAGGCTTCTCCGGAAAATAAAACATGAACATGTATATCTACTGTAGCTGGTGTTTGAACCAACCCATTTGAAAAATATGCGCAAGTCAAATTGGATCATGAAACCCCAAACATTCGGGGTGAAAATTCCAAAACTTATTTGAGTTGCCACCACCTAGACATGTATACCTATTTCTGGCAACGAGAACGACTGACTTTTTTGGTTTGGACATGTTTGGACCATGAACCTTCCACCTTGGTCCAGAACAATCACCCTTTCCGAGGCTCCGAACAAAGGCAAACGCTCCTGGAATTCCACGTGACATTTCGGTGTGAGGGCCGATGCCAGGCAGTGACAGACATTTTTTTCATCGGAATCTAAACTCTGAAGGCTGCATTTTTTATTGGAATCTTTTTAAGGCAAATGAAGAGGTAAAAGCCATATCTGAAAATCCTTGCTTAAAAAGACGAAAAACATCAAAAAACGGATTCTGTCAGCTCAGAAGTCGTAGCTCTTCAAGTCATATATTGAAGTGAGAAGTGTCTGAGACACTTCGAAACTTTCCAAAACCAAAAGAACCTCCTCTCAAACATGATTGGTAAAGTCAATCTTCTGATTTGCATACGTGTTTCATATAATGATTTTACATTTACGATTCTATATCCCCATTTCTTTCACCCGGCATCCACGGGGGGTTTCTTAAGCAACTGATCGTGACCCGAGCTCCTCAGAATCTTCGGCATCCACAGGTGCCTGGCATTTTTGTGCCAAAATATGGCCACCCACCCAAGACATGGCCAGATATTCTAGGAACAAGTCCACCTATGGAAAAAAAGAAGCATTTGATTTTGGATTATAATACCTTGGATTGGAAGTTTCAGGCACAACAAATTTTTGAGATTCAGAAAAAATTCCCCCATCATTCAAAATTAGCCATTAGAAATCTTCACCATTCTTCACCTATCTTTGGAAGATGGAACAAAATTCCAGTCGTGAATCCTGCAAGCGACACAAATCGGAGACTACCAAAAAACCACTCCAAAACCTGGACTCTTTGAGGCGATTGATGCCTGGCCAAATGGAATCATATTTCACCGACCTAGGTGAAACCCTGAGATTTTTAGGGGATTTCCCTTAATAAACCACCATTTGGGGTAAATCGGCCGTGTGAGGTCGCTATAATTTGACCAGATCATTTTCAAGAAAAGGACCGACTTTTCTCTAACATCAGGTTTGATCTTGATTCATCTTTACAACTTGAATAATACAAGGATATCTATCTTTTAGACCCAACTAACCTTTTATTGTTCTTTTTTTCAAAATTTGGAGTTTGCACCTTATTTTTGGAGGTTTTTTTTTTGTTTAGCCCCAAAATAACGGTGACAATATCACTTTTCAGTGGATTCATGGTTTTAAGTCACTTTTCCAACAAAGTCACATCGAGCCCTGTCGAGTTGTGACTTTCCCGTTTGGCCTTCTTATCCATGATGGTTTCACACCTGAGGACTCAAAAAGGTGGCAGATTTGCTTCACTAAATGCTTAGAAAAAAGTAAACAACAGATTTTCCCAAATGGTGGTTTCATGGAGGCTTTTTTCAAATCCAAACCGGGAGTTGCGCAACTTTATTGACAGGTGGGTTACTAATCCGATGTTAACATTATCCAACATGAAACGAGTCAATAACATCAAGGGGCTTGTGATAACCCCAAATCCATCAAATAGAATTCCTTGTCTTAAAGCCCGAGTTGTGATAAACACAAATAAGTCAATGAGCAAAATCATTGAGGGAGGATCTCAGTTTTGGTCTCTGTTCAGGGGATTAGGGTTTATGAAAGATGTGAGTAGTTCAGTAAATGACCCACAGGCGAAAGAAACTACGAATCACATGGGGAACAAAAAATACCTGGAATACAAATAACCCCTGCTGAGGGTTGAACCCCCAAAATAGACAAACAGGTTCCGGGTAAACATGTTAGTTGTCTTGGAAGTACCTTTCAATAATTTCCACCTAACCAGTTGGGGTGAGAGGAACTCACCAGTTCCTGTCATGACACGTTAGGAAGTAAGTCTGGTCTGAAAGAACTGGAAGCAGTGATGATACTGTTGATGGAATAGGTAGTTTATCCATGTTTATCACATTATTTACAGGGCTTTTTTACATCCCAGGTGGTGATTGCTGGATTTCTTCCATCAACAGTAGTGATTTTCATACACTGAAAATAGTTCACAGTGTAACATCAAATTTGAGGGATGCCGATTGAAAGAACCGTTGAAGTGATGCCACAATTGCAATTAAACCGTTCAATTCTCCAAAGTTATAGCTTCCGAACTTAGCCGCCACTATTCAAACCTACATAGTTAGCTAATATTCGATATGGGTTTGTTCTACGGCAACATCATTTCATTTGAACTCATTTGACGTCTCTTGGGCCTTGTTCAAAATCTTGGACCAAACCTCCATATTTTTCTAGTTGGTGGTTTCAACCCCTCTGAAAAATATGAGTCAAAATGGGTTCATCTTCCCCAAATAGGGATGCAAATAAAAAATATTTGAGTTGCCACCACCCAGTTTTGAATCGTCAGCGTTTTGACTGAGCATGTCCCAACACCAAGCGATGGCCATTTTGGGCTGCAACCTCGTTGGCCAATCCCATCCGAGGAGAAGTGGACCCCCCAGTCATTGTCATTTACCAGAAATTGCAACATGATTTTGGTTGAAGTATGCAGCAAAATAGAATATATAATATATATATATATACACATTATATCTTGGACATCGATATCAAATAACTAAACATCAAATCATATCTATATGATTCTGTATGTCTCTACGTAGAGTCTCTATGTGGAGTATAGCTTGTGCTTTAGATGTGGAAAATGATGATTGTGTAACCGTGCAAACCGCAACAAAAGTACACTCTTTGGGTTTGTCCGCTGCGATTGTGGTGATAGACCTTTCTTGGGTTTAATGGTGATCTCCCTTGGTAAAAAGTCAAAAATCACCTTCAACAAATCCAAGAAATAGCTGCTAGTTTCGGAGTTTTCCTGCAAACTTACAAGCTCGAGTGACTGCACAGATTGTGGAAGGACAACAAATGACCACGACAGTAAGAATCGTTACGATGATTCTGTGTAGGAATTGAAGTTCCAAAACATATTGTATGTAAACCGACAACACAATCCGAACACATTCACATCTTATCTTTCTGTATTGTGCTTCTTGAACTACTACTACTACTACTACTACTACTACTACTACTACCACTACCACTACCACTACCACTACCACTACCACTACCACTACCACTACCACTACCACTACCACTACCACTACCACTACCACTACCACTACCTACCTACCACCACTACCACCACTACCACCACTACCACCACTACCACCACTACCACCACTACCACCACTACCACCACTACCACTACTACCACTACAACCACTAC
>DF239212.1:47401-152475 GCA_000507305.1 Breviolum minutum Mf 1.05b.01 | reverse complement strand
TATATATATAAAGATATATAGATATATATACATACATAGATATATATACATATAGATATATATATATGTATATGTTTTTTCTTGTAGAATCTCGTAGCACACCATTTATTTTTTTGTAGCCTGGTAGTACACTGTAACCTTGCCAAAAAAAAAAGCCAGCCGTTGTGGAGTGAGTGAGTTCACCACACCACCACCACCACCACCACCGCCGGGACTCTCCGGGGTTCACCCCTCTCGGTCCTGATGGTTTTGCGAAAAGGATGTCACCAGCCGAAAGATGGGAAGGTGACCTCTTTGACCCCCCGACGGGGAAACGTCGGAAGGTGTGCGGACCGATGCGGACCGTGGAATGTTGCGGTTGCAAGCTCCACCACCCACCGTGAATGTGCAAGTCGTCTTGTCGAGCCATGAATTTTTTGGGTTGGGTAAAGTTAAAGCTGATAACATGACTGGCTGCAATTTTCCCCCATGTTAGGAAATACATCTTCATGAAAATGGCGGGAGTTTCCCTTGTCAACCTTAGTTTGTTTTTGAGGGGTAAATCGGCAAATAGCAATAGAGATGACAAGACTAACTGAGGAAGCTTCAAAAACATCTGATGGAAACTCTAAGCTTTGTCTTGTTCATCATTTTTTGGATGTCTGAAAGCGTCCAGCTGGCACAAGTCCCCCTAAGGATCGGGTTGTGGGACCCCTTCCAAATGGCCGGAATTCATGACTTATAAATGGAGGTTACGAACTACTTACTAAGTGTGATCCTCCAGTCGTGGCCTAGGGATCTCACTTAACAGATCAACAAACAGACGACGTTTGCCAGCAACCAAGATCGATGCTTCCCATTGAACGTCCCCGATTTTGCAGATGCCGAATCTGAAACCCTTCGAGTCTGATGTTTAAAAAAATGGCGCAAAACACCTCAGGTCTTAATGTGTCTTTATCATGTTTAGAGTATTGAACCAGGTAGAACATATGTATGACATGTACATATTAATATCAAAACATACTTGACAGAACTTAAAGGCTTTATATATTATATATATTTTTAAAATGTATTTCTGCAGCACACATCTCCATAGGATTACTGTCAAGTTGTCTTCCAACAAAAAAATCCACGCATCCGAAACAACAACAACAACTTCCTTTCGGGAAAAAACCCGAACCAACTCCAGGGGATCCACCTTCCTTGGCTGCCAAGTGAAGGTAGGAGGAACCATCAGGATCCTGATGGAAGCTTCACCATCTGGGCATGGAAGGATGGAATTGAATTTCCCAGACCCCAAAAAATGGGGGGTGAAGATTTGAAACCACAACTCCATGAATTTGACCGGGAATTTTGATAAAATTAAATCAAAAAAATGGGTCAACAAAAAAATTCAAAAGTTGATCCAGCATGGCAGCAACTTTCAACTTCACTTACTTTAAGCGAAGAAAAGTTCAAAGGTATTGGACTCCAAGTTTGCCCAGAAAGGTGCTCTCTCTCATGTCGACGGGCTTGTATCAACAAGAGGAATTGCAATCAAATTTCCTGGTCCCAGGTGATACTGTTGATGGTTCAGAAATCCTGCATCAGTTGATCTAGTAAATATCCCATTATTTACAGGCTTTCATACATGTCAGGTTGGTGGAGGATTTCTTCCATCAGTAGATCTAGTAAGTACTGTTCAGAAAATCTATTCCATGATCTTGTTCATCGAAAAGTGCTTGTCTCTGCCAACAGGACACCCCGCGGGGTCAAAAGGCACCTGTGCAAAGGCAAAATTTCAAGGAGCCAAGGGATTCCCTAAACTTTGGCAAATCATGGAGCATGTTTTCTTGAACATGACACCATTTTCCAGAGATGGTCATGTTAACCAGAATGTACCGCCTATCAATGCTTTTAAGCTCACAACTTATCAGACTTATTCCCCTCTGAAAGGAACAAACATCGAGAAAGAATAGGCATTTTCAGGACATGAATCATCTTCCAACCATTCCCCTTGGAATAACCACTTTGGTTAGTATACCCCAATCTATAGTATCAAACTCAGCTGCATGAAATTTCGGGTTTCAGGGGTATATGAATACCCCCATTCCATAGAGAAAATTCCAAGGCGGATTTATATACAACCATTGATTTGCTTTAGGGACTGTTGAAATTCTAGACTTTAGGGAGGCGATATCGCCTCCCAAAACACCTCCGAGCTTGGCTTTCGTTGGCCCCCTCCTTAAATTCCTCGATCTTCCGTTCCATGAGTTGAACGTACTTTGCTGGATTTGCCTGGCAAATAAGCATCGAAGATTGGTTTTTTGTTAGGAAAGTTTCTGGAAAAATAACTGTGTCTCTATCTCTATCTCTCCATTCATCTATCGATCTGTGTATGTATCTATCTGTGTCTATCTAGCCATCTATTGAACCTATCTATCTGTATAAACTTTGATAAGTATCCCGGATCCCTTTTGGTTTCTTTAGCACCTCGGGGCCCCGTGGGAAAACCACATGTCCAAACTTGGGTTCGTTCGTATCCAGTAGTTGTTCAGTTGTAACCTTTCCGCCTTGCAATTCGATGGGCTTATTGAATGGGCATCTACCACCCCTCATAAAACAAAGCCAATGGCCACAGCTTAAGTACAAATTAAGGCTGATGTATGGTTCTATACTTTTTCAACAAAATTCATCTTGGTCAAACATGGTCAAACAACTACTTGGATGGCCAAAAGATTGTCGTCAATCATTTGGCAGCTCATTTTGAAATGTTTGTGCCTTCTGTTTGTTTTTGGATTCATCAGTGGTAATGCCGTAACAATGTGAGTAACAGCTGGACTGTGTTTCTAAGCAAAATAAACTTCAGCAATCAGAAATTCATCCATGTCCTCCATGGTGGTCCATATAGAATTGAACTTCATCAACCCCCAACAAAAATTGAGGAATCAAATTTCCTCCCTGAAACTAACAGTTCGCACCTGCCAGGTTGCGCCATCCCAAAAGGAAACGATCGTCTTCCAACCATCCATTTTCAGGTGCGAACTGTTAGTTTCAGGATGTTTCAGGGAGTGTAATGGATCCAAACCTGCGCCAGCATATCCAGCATCTGCGCCTACATATCGTGGCGTATTTTTGGTGGTTTCCAGGGTCATTTTCGTCTACGAGTCGTTTGGCGGTTTCAACATGTTGAGTGATTCGCTTGAAAGCCGCAAGATTGGAAACATTGGATCACATACACAATCATGGCAAAACATGGCAATACACTGGACGAAGGGAACCATGAGACTGCTGCCTATGAAGCTGGGATTATGGAGAGCCATCGTAGGCCATACTGGAAGTAATTGATTGACTTGAAAAACATACAGTGCTTACGAAATATATATATATATAATATGTATTATCTAAGGATATCGAATATGTATGACACCCATACCTCAAGCACGGGAACCCGAGCCTTCTGTCCAGAACACCCGGGCTAAAAAATATGTTAAAATGATCATTGCCCCTCTAGCTTTTAGACGACCGTATTGAATGCTCGGACCGTAAAATATCCCTTGACTCATGACCTATGCTGATGAACTCCTGCCCAGTGTTGTATACAAAAACACCTTTTCAGGGGGCGGTTGTTTCCTAGCTGGTGGTTTCAACCCATCCGAAAAAATATTAGTCAAAATGGAAATCTTCCCCAAATAGGGGTGAAAATAAACAATTTTTGAAACCACCACTTAGTTTCCCTTTCATCTAAACAAATCCAAAGCATGTCGTGCTACTTGGTGGTTGAACCACCCCGTTTTGAAACATATATGCTGCATATATGCTTTTGGAAATTCGATCATTTTCGTCAAAGGATCTCCCACCTGGAGCTTCCCAGATTGAAGTTACCCAAGTGGAAATTCCGCAATGTATAAACATCTTCACCCCGGCTTGTGTCAAAGGCTTTTTTTCCACAAAAAATTCAAGGAACGGAGTCAGTCTGACGCATTTTTTCCTAGTGGTTTCAAGAAGCTACATTTCGAATAGGTATGGTAAGTGCGGCTTATAACTTATAAACCTTACCTCATTTAAAACTGGTTTAATAACTTAGTAACCAACTATCTGGGTAAACGAACATTGTGTGGGGGGGTCCCCTCCAAAATCCCTTTTTACCGGCATTTGCGGGAAACCTCCCAACAGGCTTCAAAAGGGTCACTGCAATTTGCCCAAAACTATAGCTCTAACCTTTCTTGAAAAACTAGTTGGTGGTTCACCAACCCTGTTGAAAAATATGCTCAAGTCAAATTGGATTATCTCCCCTAAATAAATACGGGGTTTTCAAACTCCCAAAAAATATCTGGATGTTTCCGAAAATAGTGTTTTTTCCACCCAAATCATCCATTAAAAATAGGCAGACTCCATTTCAAATCATCTAGTTGGTGGTTGAACCAACCCATCTGAAAAATATGCTCCTCGTCAACTTGGATCACTTCCCCCAATTTTCGGGATGAAAAATAAACAAAAATATTTGAGTTGCCACCACCCAGTTCTGTATACCACCTGGAAATAGTGGGAAAAAAAAACCTATTTTCATCCATCAAACAAATTTAGGCTTTGAAACTATTTGGTACCCTCCAGGAAATTAACATATCCCACCTGGGGAAAAGGAAAATCATCTTCAAAATGGACTTTTCAGGGGATATGTTAGTTCCCAGGAGGGTAAATCAATTTCCTTTTTTTTTGGGGGGGGGAAAACTGTTCCCCTAATTTTTGGATGGAAAAACTTTTTCCCCCATTTTTGGAGCTTCAAAGCTTTCACCTAATCTGGGCCACCCAAACCCACCAGGTGTCCGTGAGCAACGCACGGTAGTTGGGCAAATGATCCGCATCGGTGCTGTTGCTGATGGCACCTCAGTCGACAGGATAGGACCATATTAGGATGTCCATGGAAGTGATCGTAACTAGTTAGTAAGTTGGTTTATAACCCATTTGGGGGACGTATCCAACCTACTTATATAGGGGTTATAATCTAGTTACTAAGTACCATGGACATCCCAGAGGTGGTTTTTGTCCCAATGTTTTCTCCGAAAACGAGGTGTTTTTTCGAAGGCGAAAAAGGGTTGTTGGACTCTAAAATCATTTGATTTCAAATAGATTTGGACCTGGATGCTTGTATTATATATGATTTGTTTGTGCCAATGTGAAGTCTCATTTTGCAACACTATTAAATTTCAACGCACACTTGAAGCAGTTAGAAGCAAGGAATGTTCGATAATATTTCAAAACAACCAAGGTCGGATCATACAGCACGCCCGTAGACTATGGGGATTGTTCCGTGACATATCAGTGAACACATAGAACATAAACTACAAAAGAATCTACAAGATGCAGTGGAAACCCACTGTTGCCAACGTCCCGTCCCTTTCACTCTCCTATCTTTCTGGATGTCTGAATCTCCGGAACGACGAACGACATACGAATGGCACGCCCGAAACGAATCACATCTCGCCCCAAGTGATGGTTTGTTTGGTCGTCCTGTTCCCTTTCTTGGTCATTTTCTGGTTGCAGCAAAAAAGGTTTACGATCTGTAATCCTATGCAGCTATGCTATATCAACACTATGTACTCACATGAAACATGAAGCCTCTAAACTTAAGACACAAACTCTCTTCCATGTGTTTTTTTTGGGTATCCGGGCAAGCACTGAAATAATCCTGAAAGCCTTTGATCATAAACCGAATGTAGGTCCTGGAGCAGTTTCCAGATTTGGTGCTTCCAACACCGAACTCTTTTGGGTGTCCCTTCACTGGCTAACAGCATCAGTATATATCCATTAAGCCCTGAGAGAGGATTCAATATATGCACATATATATATATACACGTTGTACACATCTTTTTGTATAGCCATCTCAAATCCTCCAACAAATGGTTGTAGTAGGAAAGTCATGCACTGGGAATTTCAACTCGTACTGAAGCAAAGCCGAAAACCAAATAAATTTGTGAGGAAATTTTGTTTACCCCCAAAAGTGTTGTCTTCCAGCGGGCAACAAAAACAAATGTAGCAATTTAACATAACAATGGAGGGTAGACCTTTGAAGACATTTCAAGATATATGTTAGATGAATCTGAAAGATTATCTACGTTGCTATCTTAGCTTGTCCAAACAGTAGCATGACTTTTTCTCAAAACTTTGCCTTTTTTGGGATCGAGATGTGTGCCCTCCCAACAGAAATTATTTCTATCTCAGAGTTTCAAACGTTTCAGGGGGCCCCCAAACTTGAATCGCATCCATGACGAAACTGCCAGTGGCTGTTTGAGTTGACGATAGAAGGAAGGTTGGACTGACTTAGCTACCGCAACTCAGAAACATATCATATACCGTTATTGCATCCAAAAAAGTCAATGGTCGGAACCAAGTTTCATCTACATCTGACCAGGTCTACCTTAGTTTGGCTTTGGGGACCACTAAGCTCAAAAAAATTGTAGAGGTGCGGTGTGAAGGAACATCAACGCATGTGAATTTTCCATGACCATGCAGGAAATTCGAAAAGCTCCTGAGAAACCCATGCACCTACCAATCGCACACCGCTCCAAAAAGTCATCCCACTTCACCTTGTGCCCTCACGTTGCATCCGGAGCCTGAGGAAACGTCTCAGTCAGTCTAAATGTTAGGTCCTTTTGCAACGGCTTCCAAGTAATAATTTTTGGCTGTTTTTTACCGTGCATGTAGTGTAAGTGTAATATATATATATATATATATTTATGTATTTGTAAATAAATATATATATATATACATCTTTTACTCCGACTATACCGGAGCACACACACGATTCGAGATAGTACCTATAGTTAGGGTTTTGTTGGTCGTAGTGACAGGGCTGTCCCCTACTGTCCAGTTGGTGTGATTTGACTTGAAGATAGGGAGATTTGGGAAGCATCAGGACACCATGTTGTCTTTGCCATTGTTGCCGCTGTGGCAAATTTGATATAGGTTTACAACCATATATCGTTGGACAGTCTATCATTTTCGGAAGCCTGCATATGTACAAGTAACATGCACAAGGAAGAGATACTAGGTCCATGGAATTGGTTGAAGGTAACTCTTATCAAACAAACACTTTATCAAAACAAAGCTGAGGGAAATCTCCTTTTGATGTCGTTTCTTCATTTCATAAGTTATATCATCCATAATGCAAGTAGCACCCTCTAGGTTATCATCCATATTCAAAAGGGTTTTCTGGTTTCATATTCATTTCATAGGTTATTTCCCCAAAAACATCCAAAAAACCTCCTGAGGTTCGGTAGTTGGACCCGCCAACATACCCGAAACACCAAACCTCAGGAGGTATTTGGATGTCTACTTGGATGTCCATGGAAGTGATCGTAACTAGTTAGTGAGTTGGTTTATTTCACCTACTTAAGGGACGAACATAACCTACTTATATAGGGGTTATAACCCAGTTACTAAGTACCTGCAGGACATCCCAGTATGTAGCGAAGATTCCAATCTTCGCGAAGATGTCGCAAGTGTGGATTGGTTAAACATCACCCAACTTACTAACGATCGTTACGATCACTTCCATGGACATCCAAAGTAGGGTTTTCAAACAAAAAACCCAGCCAAATGACATCTGCACCAAGAGACAACATGGCACGTCCCACTTCAACAGCTTGCCGTAGGCTCGTCCAACCTCAGCTTGGGGGTGGAACCCCACCCGAGGTTGATCCCATGGGATTAGGGGATTGATATGGGGGGTTTCCTAAAATGGTGGGTTTCCCCAAAATGGATCGTTTATAATGGAAAACCCTATTAAAATGGATGATTTGGGGGTACCACCATTTAAGGATGTTTCCTAAAATGGTGGTACCCAACAAACCCATAGGTTTTCCTACTAAACATGATCATTTTGGGGTGTGAAATGGGGGTACCACTATTTTTGGAAACATCCATATATTTACCCTCCCTGATTCACCATTTATCAAAATGGGTAATCAAATCCCTATGTTTTTTTTTCCAGGAAACCATCAGTTATCACCATATACCCTCCCTGAAACTAACATACTGTTGATGGATGAACTCCTGAACCAGCTGATATGGTAGTTTATCCCAGTACTTACCCTCCCTGAAACTAGTTGGTGGTTGAACCAACCCATCTGAAAAAATATGCTCGTCAAATTAGATCATTTCCCCAAGGATTGGGATGAACATTAAAAACATGAAACCACCACCTGGTAACATAGCCCCTGAAAATTCATGGTTGGAAGACAAGCCTTTCCTTTTTGGGGCCCGCCCTATTTTCAGGGGCTATGTTAGTTTTAGGGAGTGTACACCCCCTAAAACGAACGAAGGACAATGGAAAATTCTAACCGTGAAGGAAGATATATGATATATCTCCTATGAACAATTTGGTGTGTGTTTTTCCATTGTCATCTTACTTTTCAGGGGTGTATACTTACATTACCTAGGTGGTGGTTTCAACCGCTTTGAAAAATATTAGTCAAGATGGGAATCTTCCCGAAGTAGGGGTGACAATAAAAAATACTTGAAACCACCACCTAGTACATTATTTTATTGTAAAATCAACGAGTCATGCAACAAGATTCCTATGGACAATGATTCCATGATTCCTGGAGCTGAACCGTTGATGGTCAAAATCCCATGCTAAATGGCGGAGGTCGACGATCCCATGAATTACTGAAAGCAGTGGTCCAAATATTTCCGAAAAATGTCCCATGGGGCTGGAATATTTACCTACATTTACATACATTTACCATGAAAACAAACCATCCATGTAGGTAAATCCAGCATTTTTCAGGGGCTTTGTTTGAGCATGCATAAATGCTTTGGCTTAAATTCATGGTTAAATGGAGGTAAATATTCCATAGAGCACAGGGGCTTGATTTCATCTCCAATACCAAGTGGTGGTTCAGCGACTTCGAAAAAAATGCTCATCAATTTTTGGATCATTTCCCACAAGCATGAAAATGCAACATTTAAAACACATATTTTGAAACCACCAATTGCAAAGAATATCAATGGGGTCATGGATGTAGCTTAAAATAATTTTCACGATCTTTTATAAGATCCAATGCCACAATACAATCTGGGCAAATCATAATATTTCACCAACCTGAGTTTTCCTGAAATAAGGCCATTTGTGAGGGGGTTCCCCTACTACCCTGCCATTTGGGGTGAGGTCGTGAGGTCTCTATAATTTGGGTAGAAACATTGAATGATTTTCAACGTCTCCAATTCCAAGAGTTCGGGGAAATGTGAACATGAGGTATATGTCACCCCCAGCATCCCTTCAAAGTGGACCCCAAAAAACAGGCTTTAAATGGGGTCAAATATATATATATATATATAACCCCTATAAGTAGCGTTATTATCTCCCCAGTTACCCAGGTTATTATTTGGTCATCAACCTCCAAACATGGTGTGTTTGCTTCATAAATGACCCATCAATTACCTAATTCAAAGATCTAAGGTTGTTTCAGCACACCCTTTTCAGCACACCCAATCGGCAATTCCCCTTAGCCAATTCTGAAAGAACTCCCGAACCTTGAGCCTTTTGGTAAAAACTTTAGGGGTGTGTTCCAAAGGTGTATTGAAACAATCTTTGAAAAAAAAGCGATATATTATACCAGGGGAACCCAAAACCTTCATTTTTTGGGGGTATGACCCATATATTGAGGGCCTAAAGCCTTCATTTTTCATGGTTTTGGGGTCCAAAGGTAGGGACCGTTTATGTCACTGGGTTTAAAAACGATCGAGTTAGCAGGGGCCCGCCCATCTTGTTGCCACATCTTCCCATTTTTTCGGATCGGTGCCCCTGACAGGTTTTCAGATCGGTTGTAAGTTCCTGAAAATCGTGTTTTTGCCGTGTTTTTTTGGGGCAAAACCTGACGTTGAAAAAAGGGAAAACATCACACATGTTATTGAGAGTTTTTTCTGGCATTTTTTGTGAGTTTGATAGCTAAATATCGAGATTAACAGAAGTTGATGGGGATCGATATATATGTATATATATATTATAAACATATATATATATGTTTTTTTAACACTTTTTTCTTGATATTTCATGATATCTTCAGTTCTTTGGACCCCCTTCTTTTCATGTGGAATCCATCTAAAAACATGACAAAATGAAGGCTTTGGACTTGCGGCACACGTTCGAACATGTTCAAAAATCCATTTGTGAAACAATGGTCGTTATATTACCCTCCTGGGAACTAACATATCTCATATCCCTTCAAAACGCAACTTTGAAGATGATTTTCCTTTTCCAATGGTGGGATATGTTAGTTTTCTGGAGGGCAACCACCCAGCCCAAATAATCCGCTACTAAAGGCAACATTGCAACATCACCCAATCTTACCATACATTTGCATTGTCTTGATCCTCCCAATATTTGTAATTTCACCAGAACAAGCCAATCAACCAGTTAAGTACAGATTTCTTGATGACAAATACACACATGAGCGACGGCTTTTATTAATCATATTTTGAAAGGCCGCATTTGTTTGGGTTACTCCCTACCTCGTTCAATTAACTTTTAGTCTTGAAGCATGTTCTTGGAAAAATGGTGACCTCGTTTTCCAGCGCTGGTCTTTTTTCTCAATACTCGAGACATGTATGGGGATAGATGACCCTTATGTTAAGAAACCTCGTTGGCGAAGAAACTGAAACGCCATCTCAAAAATGATAAAAGACGGACTAGCTGAAGGGATGGTCACCAGGAAGCTGTGTGTGGAGGTTTTGGACCTCGTTTTGACCTCGTTTCAGACCTCGTTTTTTTCAGGGCATCATGAATAGAAACGTGCCAACTAGACTAGAGTCCACATGGCTAGACTAGAGTCAACAAAGCGAGCCAAACTAAAAACTGCAAAGCAGCACCAACCGTCTCAAAAGTCCAAATCACTGACATGTTGTTACTTACTACCTCGTTTTTGGGTTACCCCCTACCTCGTTCCCATAGGCACGGTGGATTTGAAAAAAAAAAGTTTCCATCCACAAGCTATTCCTTTCTTTTCCAAATAAAGGCGGTTGCTCACATGATAATTTCAGCTCTCAGCTCTCCATGATGCTGGACCGATTGAATGATCGATAACTCATCGAGAATTTCAAGATATGTCAGTCCTAAAGGAAAGATGTTTCCTCAAGGTCGACTCAAGAAAACGTCCTGACCCTTGCGGAATGCCCATTTTTTTCTGACCTTCTCGAAATCGTCACAATCAATCTCCGTGGTCTTCTTAGCCTGTTGAAGCTGGAAATAACGTGCAGCCAGCGTTGTTGTCATGTGTTCTCCTTCATCATGATATCGGTATGATGAGTTTAGATACAACTCATTAAAATTCAACAGCCGGACAAAATATGTTTATATCATCAGTCTATGATCATGTACATTTTAAAAACTTCGAATATAAAGAGTTTGTATATGCATTTCTGAACATACATCACATGTAGGCAACACTGGAATATCTGCTATGCCATAGAATTCAAGCAAGAGTACAAAACATCTCCAGTATCTTTCTCATTTTTGACGCTGGAATTTCCTAAAATAGAAGGGTGAGAAAACCCGTTGGTAAGTCCAGCCTCAAGGACTTTCCAACATCCAAACCATGGGTCAAACCATTAAAACTAACAGCTGGGTCCCGACCCCCAGGATGCCCCGTGGGAAATGCATGAGTCGTAGTTTCTGGATCGGGTTTCAACCGGATCCTGAAGATGGTGCAACCGTCATGTCATCACAGATTCCCACAGATTCCCATCAGCTCCAAAACGTCGGCGATCTTTTTTTTGGGGGGTTTGGAAGCGATGGAATCATGGAATCCGAAAGTGCAACCCTTGGAGATTTTTGAAACCAAATTGCGATCATTATCATCGTCCTTAGGGGCGTTGATTGTTTCCTCGCAAACGAAAAATCCAGGCTAACGAACACACCCACCCCCCCCATCCCCAAGGGAACCTGCATGTTCATGGCAGCACGCTCTAAAACTCGCAGGCATTGATTTAAAATTTCCTCCGAGATATTGCGATCCGCCTAGCGGACGATGGATTCATCGTCTTTCTCCCAGCATTTTCAAGCGGTTGGAATACACCATGGCACTTTTTTTTGTGAACTCATCTGGAACAAGTTTCCAAATGAAGGGGGAATCATTCTGTAGTTGAAGCATTGAAGCAAAGCCCAAATCCAAACATCTTCCAAACATCTTCAAAATCTGGCCATCATACAAACAACACATTTATAAGACATTCATACATCATAGAGCACATTCACATTCACAACAACACATTCATAACAACCCACCATTCTCAAAGTGTTTTTTCAAGAAATTGCCTTAACACGAAACCACCAAAACAACAAATTCCGTTTTTCAACAAAAAAAAGACTGCCTGCTGTTGAAGTAGCATGCGCTTCAACCTTGAAACAAGTGGCTTCGAACATATCCCGAGTTGTAGCAGGTGCTTTCATATAGAACATATGGATGAACAAGTGATGAACATGGTGGATAAATCCAAGATTTTGTGAACAATTGAACATGGATGTTAAAAGGATGGTGGGCTAGTTTTTGTTGTGTTTTTGAAATTGCCACTTGTCCTTTTTTGTGAAGAGCTTCACTAAAAGAGCTTCCAGGCTGATAGCCTTGTTTTGGGGTGATAGCCGTGGATCTAGCATACTCAAAACTCAAAATCCCTTGATACACATACGAAGAATCGTTGATTTCCGTGTTGTGATTTCCACACAGTTTGCCAGGTATAGAGCCCTTGAACAGCCATGATTTCCAAACAACCTCCTTGACTCGTAACTATCCCACAAAGTCAATGAATGAGGTAATGAGAACTTGCAAGCTCTGTGTGTGGAAGGAAGCTGCATGCTAACTTCTGGCCATTTCACGCATGATGTGTCTACAAACATGGCCAAGAACATCTTACATCATATCATCCATTTCTTGGGATACAAACCACACAACCCATTACAAGTGGACATTTCTTTCAACAATTCAACAATGGTTATCTGACTTCCGCGTAATCTTCACCTTGAGAAATTTGCATCTTCCCACAACCATAGGCCTTTCATCCCATCGTGGTTGTATATATAGAAAATCTGTAAACAAAAAAACGACTTACAAACACTCTTCGGGGAAAATCGCAACATATACCATCTGGTACCAAATTATCATATCTTAAATCTCTAAACCTGATTCAATAGGCCATTTAATTAAGGGGGAGAAATCCCTAATTCCCCCCAAAAATACCATCATTGCTGACATGTTTTTTGTTCTCCACATAACATACCAGTAGTACCGCACAAGGCGGTGGCGGAAGTTTCAAGAATAGGAAACGTATAGGAGAGATTGATTGCTGTGAGTGACGGATGTCAGAGCAAAAAACACCACTTTTTCACCATGGAAAGTGAAACATCCAAAACCCCCAAAAAACATCGGGGATTTACACCAGGTTGGCGGCGGAAATCCCCCTTTCCCGTGGACCCCGTGGACTCGGTGAACGGATCGGGTTGGATCAAGATACATCACAGAGACGGAGACACGATAGACTGCCATCAGGTCCACCTGTTTGGGCTTGAAAAATCAGAGTCTGCTGGGGGTGTTTTGCTCAGCGCGGGTGGGTCTGTTTAAATAAGCAACGCAGGATGATATGAAAATTGTGAACCATCTTGAGTTGGGGATCCACTAAAAAAATGGCTTATTATAAGCCAAATTGGGTAGAATAATCCCCAATATCCAGCAAATAACCAGCTAGTTGGTGGTTTCAACCACCCATTTGAAAAACATGCTCTTCACCACCTAGATGACGATATTAACTAGTACCCTCATCTTCCTGTTCCCCAAAAAGATTTGGAACCTCTTGCTCCCAGGCAAGCCTAAATATATGAGATGACTAGACAAACAAGACCCCCGCTTCCAAAGATATAGGGAACTGGAAAATGAGGGACTATACACATTGGCTTCTGCCTAAACCACTGGGAAAAACCAATGGAAATCGTGTAAGCATAAGGTTGGGATCCCTTCATAGAGATAGATTCTGTAGCCACTTAGTTTTGGATGGTTTCGGCAGGCCCCAAATTTCATTGTTGCTGTGCTTTTAGTAGGAGATCCCGAATCTGAAGCTAAACACGAACTTGGAACTGAGTCCTGGGAGGCCACGGTTCCGAAAATTAGAGGTGATGATTCTCTACCTTTGGCTTTGGTTGATGACGATCTTTTTTGATGGTAAAAGGGTGCCAAAAAACTATTAAAACCCGAAACCCTCTACCCTCCCGGCAACTAACATAGCACCTTAAACACACAGTGGTTGGAAGAAAGGATCCGGCCTATTTTCAATAAAGCGACGTTTTTTTTGGGGGAATGTATATTCTAAATGGACCTGGAATCTGATAATCTTAAAACTGGTTCACCCACCACAGGTGGAGAGTTGAAAACTTCTACTTTCCGAAATTCCATTCCTCTCAGAAACCTTGTCTTTGAGAACCCAACCTGTTTTTGATAAAATCAACATGCTAGGTCCTAGGTCACATTTGCCCATGTTCCCCCCAATACATTTTTTCTTGGGGTTTCAACATTTAAAGGAAAACACACTTAAAAGCGTTAGCAACAAAACAAATCGCTCTGACTCTCGGGATTGGGAAGGAAGAATCCAATGCTCCTGGAGCGACAAAAGTGACCGAGCGGGCAAAATGGCCACGTTTTTGTTGGAAGTTTGGTTTGCAATGTCTCAGCTTGAACCTGCAACCCCCCCAACAAAAATTGAAGGGAAACATGCCACTGAAATCTAACTCATGTCTAATGGTCCAACTAGTATCCACTGATAAGTGAGAACATGTTCTTCCCAGTTTTGGGGGGTGAACATATTTTTGAAGTCCTTTACAACTTGGTTCTGATGTCCGATCTCCATGTCTTCTTTATGCTTCTGGATCTTAGTATCCTACAAGTAGGCTTGGTATATGGGCCACAAAAGATGGAAACAACAGAAAGGATTCGTCCAAACTTTCACTATCTTGGTAAATTGTCTCCAGGAAAAGCACCTACACAGAATGTTTTTCTAATTCGACATGGATCATGCAAACACTGCTATAGGATATAGGAACGGAAACGGCCTTGCACACATCCTAAATTTCTCAAAGGCAACAATTAGTCCATTAGTGAAGCTTCCATCAGCCAATTTACATCCGACTTCAGTACATTCACTTTTCAATTTCTTGCTGTGAAAATGGTGGTTTTCACAACAAAGAAAAATGAACGGACATGTTGATGGAAGAAATCCGGCGAGCACCACCTGGGATGTATAGAACCCTGCCAAATACTGGGATAAACTACCTACCTCAACTGGTGATCGCCGGATTTCGACCATCAACAGTATGAAGGGCCCATTTTTTCCAGTCTACAAAATCGCCATTGGCTGCAATTTGTTTGGGGCCCCCCAACTGGAGAGTCATCATCAGTTGTCGAATTGCGCTTGCGTTCCGGCATCTCATTCTCAGCCTGTGGCGTAGGATAACCATTTTCTCATACAGAAAACGAGCTTAGGCGCTACCAAAGAGGAAAGACTCCTGAAAATGCTCAGAATTTTTGATCTGCGAAAATCCTCTGGACATCAAACAAAAACAATGTAGATATACAATATATAAACATCTTTCAAAAATCATCCTATAGAAATTACCCAACAAAAGTTCAAACAAAGTCAGCCATCTTGGAGTCGCAGGATCATATTTCTTGCTTCGCTCTTCCATCCAACTATCATCTTCAATTCACAGCTGGCTGCAGTATTTGTGCAAACGTCTGGGCACCATACTTTCGAATCAGCAACAAAAACGGCCAACCAACAAAACATGTGGAGTGAACAACTCGTCGTGAAAAAATAACCACCAATCTGAAAAAAACAGGGGAAGGGGGAAGCTCAGTCTTTGGATAAGGAAAATTTTGGTTTGGGGGCGCCTTGGGATGGTGAAATGGGGACCCCTCCCATATATATACATCTTTTTGGGTATATCGGGCTTCTTGGGGGGGTTAAACATCTAGGATACCATCCCAATGGTTACCACCATGTACCACCGTTTTCCATGATCTTTGGAATATACAACTTATCTTGCAAAACAATGATGGATTGCATTGGACACCCCAACTGCTGAGACATTCCGAGTCGGAATTTTCTGTGTGCTTCGACATCTTTAAACGCTGTTTAATAAAAACATTAGCTGGTTGGTGGTTTCAACCCATCTGAAAAATATTAGTCAAATTGGATCATTTCCCCAAATATGGATGAAAATAACAAAATGAAACCACCACCTAGAACATTATACATTCGTTGTAGACAACACCACCTCAACAACAGGAGTGAGGTCAGCCCAAAAAAGTTCCAAGAAAACGCTATCAGCAATTTATATCTGAACACACAGCCAAGGGATCATGAAATACAAGTTAAAAAAAAACATGTCTGCAATAAACAAATATGTATTTCCTCAAAGTTTAAAGGACAAATATTTTTATCCCCAAAAGGTAAAAAAACAAAAATATGCAATCCCCAAAAATTAAAAGAAAACACATGGAATCCCCCATCCCCCACAAGTTTTAAAGGTCAGCCATTGGCTGAATCAAATCAATATCTCCACAACTCCATTGACGAAACTCGCCTTTGGCGAGAGGTAACAAAGCAGCATACCTTTTCGCGGCATGTGGCGATGAGGGAATCATTCCCTGCTGGCATCCATGGGACGAACGGTATATGGGGGTTTCCTAAAAATGATGGTACCCCCAAATCATCCATTTTAATAGGGTTTTCCATCATAAACCATCCATTTTGGGGGTACCCCTATTTTTGGAAACACCCATTTATACCTACATGAATGGTTGATTTTTATGGTAAATGTAGGTAAATCTTTCCATACATGGATGCTATGGGATTGTTTCAATGGAATTTTCAGCTTCTTGTGAAGGGTGGTAGGTAGGATATAATCACCCCGTTGGCCTGTTGGCAGTATATACCGCTCATATACCAGGTACAGTATATATTGCCTTCTACGGGGTTATATAATCCCTACCACCTATCACCAGAAGCAGAAATTGAATAATCCATGGATCCTTGGTCATAGATTCCTGAGATGATAACGTTTGGTCATACATTCCTAGTGGTCAACAATCATCATGGTTGTTGACCATTACCAATTTTTTGTCAAATATTCTAGAATCACAATCGAAAGACAATACAATTGGAGAAACACTTCACGAAAGTGGTCCCCCATTGGTGTTGGGTTGTACCAAACAGAGCATCAACGAATCAACGATTACATCAACGTCAGTGTAACTTCACCCCACTATATAGATGAAACAAACATCAAGGTTCGATAGGTATCACAGGACCTTTTCTTGAAGATGTCAACGTCTGTAAACCTGAGACTTTTTGTGGCTTGTGCTATGCAGCAGACGCACCTCTGCCTATACTCCTATGGATTTTTAAAGCTACTTACATCATAAGATACCAAAAAGGGAAGAAGACATCAACAAGGCCACACAAAAAAACAATCTTGTACTTGATCCCTTGACAAGACAGCTTGGTCTGCATTGATACCACTGTTGCCAAGACACTAAGCATCATTGGATTCCCAAAGACATCTTCGCTACGATCCTCAGTGATATGCCAAGGACATGCAGTTTGGACTAAAAATCTGACTGAGCAAGGGATAATGGCAAGCTTGGAACGAAAATCAACCATGGAATACCAATAAACATCAATAAACATGATGCTGTTTTAAAGGTTCTGTCGTTCTTTCATTTGATCAATTTGAAATCAATTTATCATTCATGTCAGGATACTGGTACCATGTCCATATTTCAAATTTCGGTTTATTTAAACCACTCACACTGGCTGTTACTAACATTCCGATCATATCCCAAGTGACCCGGTCGGTTTCACCTTCCACTTAGTGATCTCCCTGAGTCTTTTTTGCCGCCGCTTCGTGGCTACCTTTTTCATATCATGTTCACTCTTCATCTAAACAAACAAAAACCAATCCCCTCCCAACTCTATGGGTTTTTCCTAAAATGGTGGTATCCCAAAATGGATGATTTATAATGGAAATCCCTATGAAAATGGATGATTTTGTGGGTACCACCATTTTAAGGAAACACCCATATATCTTATATCTCCAGAGTCTTTAAAAAAACACCCATGTTCTAAAATTCCAAAATTCCCAAATTCCAAAAAAACACCCAAGCGAAAATATCCACTGAGTTTAAAAAACCCAACACTTTTTGTACCACCTTTGCACACGATGCAGGACATCATGGAACCCCTTTGGACCTTTGAGACCGGGCTTCCCGACTTCCAATCTGCCAGTGCCATCACCCTTCGGTTCGTTCAGATGCGAAGATGAAGTCTGAAAAATGATGGGTTATCTAGCTGGTGGTTGAACCAACCCATCCGAAAAATATGAGTCAAATTGGGAATCTTCCCCAAATAGGGGTGAAAATAAAAATATTTGAAACCACAACTTAGTTATGTATAGGGATCCAAACATATCAATTATCATGGCTTATGAACCCAATTTATAAAACATTGGAGTATACCAGGATGTCATCCCCTACTTTCTAATCAAAAACACCCAGTTCTTTTCATTTCTTACTCAGTTCTCAGCGGTTCATAAAGTGTATGAAGTCTTCCTAGCGATTTTTATGTTTGGCGGGTCAGACATCGACCTACTAAAAAACTGGTGTTTTGATTTTGGTTCAAGAGGTTTCAGCGTTGATCTTCTGTGTCTAAGATTAGGCTGCCAATCTGTGACCTACAAAATTCCCAATGTGGAATCTCACAAAGATTCAGCAAAAAATAACTGTATAATATATGCCAAAAAAAAACAGACATTGAGATTCATAAATTGCCACATTGATTCTTTCCGAAGATACCACACTCTTCGACACAAACATTGTAACATGGCGCCTGAAAATAGGCCATCCCGAAGGAAACTAGTATTCCAACCATCCGTTTTCAGGGGGGAACTGTTAGTTTCAGGGCAGAGTAGATGTTTTTTTACATCCAATGGGAGGATACAACCTGCACTTTTACCCATCTCTAAAAGGTTGAGTTAGATGCCTTTGGAGGGAAGCACAGCAACAGGTATGATCCAGGTGATCTTGCCGTTGATGCAACAACAAGATTGGAAAACTGCAAAAATAAGAGGAGAAGGTCTTTGGTTTCAATCTATTTAAACAAATATGCTCCGTCAAATTGGATGATTTTCATTTTCCACAAGGGATCAAACTAAAACTAACAAATCGTTTTCAAACCACCATCTAGAGAAGAGAGTGGTGGACATTCCCACTATCATCACTTGAAGTTTCTGCAGATTGAGTCCGAAAATGCGGGAACTCAGCTGAACTTTCCATCCGTTCCTCAAAAACAACCAGGAAAAAATAGTAATGCTGTTATCTTCAAAAGAGGAACTGATTGTTTTCGCGGGTACCATAGCTGTAGGGTTCACGTTATGTTCAGAAAACACTACCCCTGCAGCCCCACCCTTGCGCCTGTTCACCACGTTCGCCTAAAACAAGTGCGAACGATGGAAACTTGGTTGGCTCAACGACCAAAAAAAATGTTTCTTGGCTACTGGTATACCCTCATACACCTCTTAATTACCGTTTTCATACCTGTACTACTGTATATAAAACATATGTAAACAATCATACTCAATCGTACACATATCTATATGTATATAAATTTTAAAGGGGTACATATGGAGTACACCACATATATACATCAACATACACTAAAACAATACTAAGCCAAGTTTCTGGACGAGCATTTCTTAGACACAACCTGTTCTAGTTGGTGGTTTCAACCACCCATCTTGAAAAATATGCGCAAGTCAAATTGGATCAGTTCCCCCAAGGATCTGGATGAAAATAACGAATATTTGACTTGCCACCACCTAGTAAGACCTCCTGTTTGGACCCCAAAACCCACGATAAAATGAAGGTTTAGGTGATCACAACCTGTTTCTGTCAAGCTTGGGTGCCTCGGATCTTGCGGATGAAGGCGTTGAAGGATTGCAATCCTTGTGGTCCCAGGCGTTGGTTCCTGACGGCCCAAGGGTG
Organism: Breviolum minutum Mf 1.05b.01; assembly: GCA_000507305.1. Taxonomy (NCBI): domain Eukaryota; class Dinophyceae; order Suessiales; family Symbiodiniaceae; genus Breviolum; species Breviolum minutum. The sequence continues at coordinate 132,433 of DF239212.1, read as the reverse complement.
GGTGAAACCCGGGTTCCCAACAAAAAAAACACGGGGTAAACGTACACGGGACCCCAAAACAAACAGCTCGGCCCCTAAAAATGGATGGTTGGAAGATGAAGATTTTTTTTTGGGGGGAGGCCTATTTTTCAGTTTTAGGGAGGGTATATGGTGATATGGTGATAAATGATGGTTTCCTGGAACAAAAACATAGTGATTTAATTACCAATTGGCTAAATGGTGAATCTGAGTCAGGGAATAGCTTTTTGCATGGGAAACAACAAACAAATAAAGAATTTAAGAACGCAAGTGCTGGTCCAGATTTATACAGCTACAACTTACAACTCCTTTGTACCTACTGAGGTTTCTGATATTCAAACCGCGTGTTCTTCGCAGTGGGTTTTTATCGCTTTGCCAACAGCAAATAAGGCTAAGGGTTTTGTTGTGTCCTCATTAGAACGCAGCATTTCTTCTCAAACAGCTCCATCACCAACACATTTTGTCTGACTTTTTCCAAACCTCACATCTAACCCCTGGAAGCCCCCGGACGCAATAAGACGCTTCTGCTCGTCTGTCAAGAATTGCATCTCCATCACCACCAAGTGCTCTGCAATGCCCTGGAAAGGTCACACATCATGGGTATACGGTATGCTCTTTTTTCACATCCCTAATGTTGATACTCGATACAAGGATGCAGTAAAATATAGGTAAACTAGCGTACTCGTCTGAAACTTCAGATACGCTCAACTAGAGGAATTTAGCCAGCAACAGGAGGAATTGTATGATTCATGCGGTAATAAGTATAACCAGGGCTGGGTTCTAGGATTCTAGATCATACCAACAGGCTTCATCTTAAGGATTGCATGGGAACTGTTGGACTTCTATCCAGCAACCGAAGCCCAGCAGGCACATGTCGGATGTATGGATGTCATTAGATGCCACCAATCATTGGATCCCTACGAAATTCGTGGGTAACAAACCACCATCAAATGGAAAGCGGGATCCACCATCGGAAGGATATTTGCAGGAGTTTTCTGCTACATAATTCATATACATAGATGTAGTAATACATATATTGGTTGCGACTACTATGTATAGTATGATATATCTCATGAAATGTATAATAAACATTAATAAACATTCCTTGATTCTGTTGTTGGGGTGGGATTCCTGAGGTTTAGATACGGGGTTTGGCTGTAAAGGTTTTTTTCTTTTTTTTATTTTTTTAAAGATTTTAAAGTGAAATTCCTCATGTTTTTGGGTAAATTTTTGTTTAACTGTTTGTTCTTTTTTTTAAATAAACATTTTAATTTAAAATTAAAAACCTAAAACTACTAGTACTACTACTAGCTACTAATAGTCATCATGTATGTATACATATCCTCAGCCATTTTATCTTCCTCGACTTCCTCTTTGAAAAGGTGATCCTGGCATGTTTTTTGTTTTGATGTTCATTGATATCAATCATATTATTTTATTCATTTTGAATACTTGGTTTTGTTGGCTCAAGACTTTCAATCAAAACCCAGATTTTCTTCGAAGGAATTTTGCCCCGAAACGTGTGGTCATGGTCAAGCCATCTGCTTGTGATATTGTTGCAGTTGCAGATGCAGCACGCCCTCAACGAAGTACCCCTTACTTCTCTGTTTCACAGCAACAGATTGCATATCGAAGGGAAAGAAGTCCAAAACGATCAGGGCATGGCGTCGCAGTGGTTCCAGAACCACGCTATTGTCCACATTACTCTCCAATGATTGGCTTGGTCCGGGGACAGTTTGGACCTTCTACTATTTCGATGCCATTTTCCTGCTGTTACAAGGAAGCAGAATTGATGGAGTGGACAAATGAAGCAAAATGCCAAATCTTAGACTTTTGTCGTCGAGCTGAAGAGGAACAAACAGAGACAGACCCAGTGTTCACTACACTTTTCACAAAACCCAACTTGGTTTTGTCTTGGATGGATCACAATCATTTGGAAAAGCTTCCAAAAGTCCTCCCCAAGGTGAATATCATCTTTTACTTTCGTGAAAGAGATGGCAGATTCTATGCATGGGAGCAATGGGCACGAAAACACAATGTTTTTCTTGTATTTCAAGATCCTGAATTCTTGGTTTCCGAGTTGAATTCGAACAATGTGGATGAGGTACAGGATGTGAAGCGCCGTATGTTTGTTGCTTCTTGTACACAAATCATCAACACTCTGAATACGTTTTTGAAATATGAAGCGCGCTGTTCAGTGTGCAAGGAGGAACGAGTGATTCATGCAGCTTTTGTTTGTGATGGAACGAGCAAGTCTGTGGGTGCTTTATTGGCCAACACCATGTTTTTCGGTGATTGTGATGCAACAACTGCTGTGTCCCATCTTTTGCAAAAGCCAAGGGTTTGGAAACCTATGCCCCTGATTGAACACAGCTTTATGTTGGAGGCCTTGTTTCACCTCGAGCATTGCATTCGAGCTGCCATTGGACGATGAAAAAACATGAGTCTCTTGAAGAATGAATGAAAATGAAAGCTTGTTTGTTGTTTTGCAAATTTCTGTGATTTGAATTGAAATTGCCAGGTTTGCCTCAGAAGGATGGAAGGTGCAAGTCGACTTGTGGAATCGGTCTCTCAAATTTCCAATGCATTCATTCGAATAGCTGTTATGATCTTAGCCTGTCAGTGTTGCCCTTTACCCTTTTTGGCTGCATACCTAGATTTGCTTGTTCACCGCTGGCTCAATTGTCTCATGGAGGGGGGCAGGGCGTGTCATTAAATCCGGACAGGTTTTTGTTTGATGTGTAAATTTTTTTCTGACATGCAAGGAGTCACAAAGAACGAACAAAATCACCAACACATTCTGATTGAAAAGTTTTCATTCATTTGAAATATTGCCAGGTACTATTGATTCTGATGTTTCTTTGACATGCAGGCAGGCTCTGCAGTGCAGTATTTTTGAAGGGGGTGAGTTGCTGCAAGATGCAATGCTGCAGTTTAGTTGTATGTATTTTTGAACAAGAGAGTTGCACCATGATGAGTCAATGACCCATACAAGTCTTTTTTGCTCCAGCCTTCAGCACTTCAGGATTCAATTTCTTTTTTGGAGCCATGTCGAGTGGCAATCCTTATGTTTCATCCAATAAGAATTGGATGAACCAACAAGCGTTCCATTCCATTCCGATGCAGCCATCAGCTGGAGTGCCCTCTGAGGGCATGGCGTCCAGTGAGTCCAAACCTGTGGAAGGTGAAGTTCTTGATATCAATGTGGGAAGCAAAAGATTCAAGCTCATTCCTGAACCTTTCATGGAAGACTATCCTGGAGCCGGAGGCAATCCGTATCCAACAGCCGACATTCGCAGGTCAATGATGCAGCCAAGCTGTTCCGTCAGATCAGCTGATCCAAGGCATGGCGTCGGAGAACACATGGTTCTCTATGGATATTTTTGGAACAAAACAGAGAACCAACAGAGTTGGTTCCAAGCTCAAGGAGTTGGAAAGAGCGAAGTACCTCCTTCTGGACAAAACTACATTTCTCTTCGAGGTTCTGTTTTGGAATGCTTGGATCGATCCACTTGGGGGAGAGACCACAAGACATATTACATGGATCGGAACCTCCTGTTTTATCGTCTTCGAATCCCCAAAGAAAGTTACCAGTACTTGATGGGCCACAAGATCATTGAGGAGAAGGGCAAGTATGAGAATGGAAAGCAATGGGTCCACCTTCACAAGACCAATGTGAAGTCCAGGGCCACTCTCACAACACCTGACAAGAGGGAGATTTTGATGTGGACGGGAGAGCTTTTGTCCAAAGATGATATGGAAGCTTTGGCTTGGCAAATTGATCCTCAGTGGGATTATCCAGCTCATTACGTGAAAGGAGCGAGGATTGTGACTTCTCATATGGATGAGAGTGCTCCATTTGATCTCCGTGCTCACAGTGCTCCTGCTGGAGGAATTTGGTCACGATAGAGATGATATGAGCATGGCGTTTCTAGAGTATTATGAGCCCTGCATTGGCATGACGTCTGCAGGCATTGCTCGAGGAAATGGGAGATGGTACCAGAGTAGGAATGAAATGAAACAAAAATCAAGCTTTATTAAATTGAAATGAAATGAAAAGAAATCTTAGAATCTCAAGCATTCATTGATTCGACTGGGACCAACACCATCCTGATAGAAGCCCCAATCTCAAAATCAAAGCCTAAGGAGCTTGATTTGTACAGATGAGGACAGCATGAAATCTCGAAAATCAAAGCCTAAGTGCTTGATTTGTACAGGTGAGACACGCACACTGCTCGCATTCCTGCATGCAAACACAGGTTTTCGTATAGAAGCTTTCTGGATTTTTTTTCCAACTGACTGGTTTGTTGTTGTTTCTCTCTGCCACCATGTCTGTTGCACTTTTTCGGAATGACAGGTTCTCGGCTGCCTCGATGGTACAACGTCTTTTCCTCAGAGAGTTTTTTCCTCAAAGAGTCATGATTCAAACCTTGCAGGTTGGATGTTGAGTGGTTCGCCATTTAGAATTTGCATCTTCATTGGTTTCATTCACATTTGCAGCTTTTTGGATCGTAGCTTTTTCTTCCTTGGCTTGCTGTTCGGTTTGAAAGGGCATAGCGTCTCTCTCGAGCTGGATAGTTGCTGTTGGATTGAAAGGGCATAGCGTCAATCAATGGTGAAAACTCAAAATCAATTCTGGTCAGACATTCGAAACGACGTTTGGTCAGTGCAAGATTTTTCTGTGAATCCAGATGTCGGTGCTGATAATGCAACTGCTTACTGCGTTTGGAACAAACGTGTTGTGTGGGCCCACTTACCAGAGTTGAAAATGTCAGGCAGATGGACAATTGATCTTGCATCACCAGCTGGATATACTGCCACGTATGAAGGAACATACAAATATGTTGGTCGTGGGGCTCATCGTGATTGTTGTTTGGGAAGTCTGGAACTCGAAGGAAGAATTTGGCACCAAGGTCTGCTTGTCACCAACGATGACTTGTTGCCAGAGAAAATAAACATTTGTATGAAATTCTCCAGTCCATTTGACCCAGACCAAGCAGATGATGCCCGGCACTTGAAGCAATGGAGCAGTTTTCCTACCATAGCCTCTCAATTTCCACGTTTCCTCCACTTCAGCAATTCGAAGACAATCCGTGGAGTTCCAACCACCCGTCAAAACCCCAACAAAGGAGTCAGATCTGTTCTTATTTGTGAAGCGATGGGTGAAGGAAAGACCGTGGGAAAGGAAATGAAGGCTATTCATGACGATCCTAACCGACGTGCAACTCGGGAAATGTTTGTCCTGTGCATGCGTTTTATGATGTGGGGGTTTGAACTTCAAAAAGAGCATTGCAAAGTCAATGGTGGTCATTTGCAAGATATGCATCCTGAGAACTGCGTGTTCATTGATGGATTGCCTGTTGCAGATGGCATGGCGTCAGACCACTTCTTGCTGGGTAGAACACACAGGTATTCTTTGTTCCGATGTGTTGATTCCAATGGATGGTGGCCAATGAATGGTAACAGGTGGAGAGACCTGCACAGTCTATTTGGATGTATTTTCGATGTGATTGAGACAGACCAATGGAGAGTGTGCAACAATTTGCATCCAGTCCATCTCACTTCTGTGCGAACTGTTCCTTGAATGAAATATTATTTTACATATTTTTATTTTGTTAATTTGCTGATGATTTGTTGCTGCTGATAAATGTTTTTCTTGATTGATCTTTCTTGGTGAGGTGATTGGCAACTTCAAGGATGATATGTCGAACATTTGCCAGAGAAAAGGAAACTTTCCACCTCCACGAATCTCAGAATATGAGGCGATCTTTGAAAGAGTCAACAGAGGTCTTTTTGAGATCTACACATATTGTCTTGCAGAAGGAATTCCATGGTGCAAAATTCGGCCTGGACTTTGGGATGCAAGTGAAGAAGATATAAAGATTCATCTGGCGAACAAAGAGAAGGGCATGGCGTCCAAACCCCTGCCTGTTGTGCTTCCCATCCAGTCGAAAGCTATGCCACCCATGAAAGCTCCGCCATCCAAGAAAGATGTGCCTCAAAAACGGCCTCTTCCTTCTTTGGTTGACTTGGAATTGAGCGAGATTGCTTCTGGTCCTCCGAGTTCGGATGAAAGAGCACCGGCCAGAAAAGCTTTACCACCTCCTCCTGTGATGGAGATTGTTTCTGGTCCTCCGAGTTCGGATCAAAGACCACCAGCCAAAAAAGTTTTACCGCCTCCTCGTGTGAAGCCTGCTCCGCCTATTCCCAAAGACCCCCGAGTGTCTTCCACGCCTTATCGTCCAGAACCTTCATTTCCAAAGCAAGATGCTTCCAAAGCCAGTGGTGGGCCGAAAGCACCTCCGTTTCCACCACCTGGTTGGAGAGCAGGTGCAGGTGCTCCAACTTCTTTGGAACCAAAAGAACCGCCTCCAAGAACAAACAGATGGAACAAGATAGTATCGAAACCTTCGACGAACAAGATATTATCAAAGCCTACATTTGGAAATACTGAAGATCAAGATGAGGACATGGCGTCTGTCAAAGCCATTCAAGAAGATGAGGACATGGCGTCTGTCAAAGCCATTCAAGATGATGAGGACATGGCGTCTGTCAAAGCAGAGACTTCTGCGAAAGCAGAGATTCCTGTGAAAGAAGAGGATGATGGCATGGCGTCAAATCCCCAGCATGAAGATATCAGTCGTTTCCCTATGCCTGCCGAGGAGGAAATTATCAAGCATGATGATGCAGTGAATTACGTGAAGAATATTGTTCGCGAATTTTTGTACGGAAGTGTGGAAGATGCCCAAGAGAAGAATCCAGCTTACAAAAGGAATGCTTTGACGAATTTTCTGCTCATGACTCTTGTCTCTTCTTTCTTGGATACTGTTCGTGAAGCAGGCAGACAAATGTATCTGCAATTGGAAGGCAATCGGAACGACTATTATGACGATAAAACTTGGAGACAGATTGATGAACTCACTTTGAAGAAATGGAGTGCCCATGGAAGAAGTGGTTGGGTCTGGGAGTACATGGAGTCGATTGGTGTTGAGAATTTCTCACCTGATGATCCCACAGACATGGGACAATGGCAGGATTGGTTGACACAAGAACAATTGATAAGCACTATGGAGTGGCTCTTCGAAAGTTGTTGGCGAGCTTGGCCCAAGAGATGGATTGAGAAGGAAAGCAGAATGCAGCTTTGGGACCATGTACTTGTGTTGTGGAGATATTACCGGGTCGTTGTTACAGTGCATGTGAAGACAACAGCCGGCATACAGCCTGACAACTTTCCAAGCTGCTGGACCTGGGACGGGTTCCTTAGAACTCAAAGAATGAAATACGTAGAAAAAGCCGTCAAGGCTTTTCGATCCAAGATTGGCAGTGCAGAGTCGTTGGCCAGAATGCATGCAGAGACATTTGCATTGGATGTAAGGGCCTTTGTCTTGGGTGTTGATGACGATTGAGGGCATGGCGTCCAAGCCTTTGACTATAGTGCTGAGAATCGCTATTGTTGAGGGCATGGCGTCCATGATTGAATTTCTGGCATTTGAGTACAGACAGAAATCTCTGGCATTTCAGGTACAGACAGAAATCCCTGACACTTACAGACGGACACATGATTTCGAAAAAAAATGTTGTGCTTGTTGCAATCGCCAGCCATTCTATTGCATTTTGTTGATTGATTGAGTCAAACAAAAATAAAATCTTGTATTTTGATTGGTATCTTCTTGTTGTTTTTCTTCAGGTCCAGAAGATGACGAGGCGCTCTGTGTGTTGGTTGGTGAAATTATCACATTCACTCTTGCAAATTCATGTGAAGTTTCATTTCTTTTGTCTTTCCTCCGTTTTGCTCCAGTCAAATGGAGAGCTTACTTAATAAGTTCATGCAAGTGTTGGTATAAAGGAGACATAATAAATGAATGACAGCAGTGTCTCACTTGTGCCTTGAAGGTCTTCCTTCTCATTCTTCACCAGCTGTTTGGTTTGGAGCTAAATCTGTCTCTGTGTGTGAATCTTGTTGAAATGCAAAAATAACTTACACTTTGATTGTTTGAATGTCATTTCGCTTTTTGTTTCTCTTTTTCAGTGACTTCAAGAAAATTGTTGATCGTCAATGCAGAATGGTGGTTGAGTTCAATTACCGTGTGCTACATCTTCAACATCAATTGGTAATAAAACTCAACCAAGACTGTGGAGCCGTGAAGATAGAGTTTCGAGCTTAATGATTTAAATGTGAGAGTCTTATTTTTTTGAATGACGTCATGCCCTTGAACAAGGTCTTTGGAATGACCTCAACGAAATTGTTGATGGGAGGCCCTTGGAGTTTTCTCCACTGACCTCCCATCATCAAGTTCGCACTTTGAGGTGATGCTGACATATTTTAGATTTTTTCGGACCTGTTTGTTCTTCGAGATCACAATAATCTATTGTGCCAGGTTCTCAGGTTTGNGGATATTTTTTCTCAATTTTTGTAGCTTTGAAAAAGAAACGGCCAGGACTTTGCTTGAACGGAGCAAGAAGCTGTAGTTTCGAGCTTAATGAATTTAAATGTGATTGATGGTCTTATTTTTTTGAATGACCTCATGCCCTTCAATAAGGTCTTTGGAATGACCTCAAGAAAATTGTTGATGGGAGCAAGTTTGCACTTTGAAGTGATGCTGACATATTTTAGATTTTTTCCGACCTGTTTGTACTTTGAGATCACAATAATCTACCGTACCAGGTCCTCAGAGTTTGAATCGGTTTTGGATATTTTTTCTCAATCTTTGTGGCTTTGAAAAAGAAACGGCCAGGACTTTGCTTGAATGGAGCAAGAAGCTGTAGTTTCGAGCTTAATGGATTTAAATGTGAGGGTCTTATTTTTTTGAATGACGTCATGCCCTTGAATAAGGTCTTTGGAATGACCTCAAGAAAATTGTTGATGGGAGGCCCTTGGAGTTCTCTCCACTGACCTCCCATCATCAAGTTCGCACTTTGAGGTGATGCTGACATATTTTAGATTTTTTCGGACCTGTTTGTTCTTCGAGATCACAATAATCTATTGTGCCAGGTTCTCAGGTTTGAATCGTCGCTTTTGGATATTTTTTCTCAGGACTTTGCTTGAACGGAGCAAGAAGCTGTAGTTTCGAGCTTAATGAATTTAAATGTGATTGATGGTCTTATTTTTTTGAATGACCTCATGCCCTTCAATAAGGTCTTTGGAATGACCTCAAGAAAATTGTTGATGGGAGCAAGTTTGCACTTTGAAGTGATGCTGACATATTTTAGATTTTTTCCGACCTGTTTGTACTTTGAGATCACAATAATCTACCGTACCAGGTCCTCAGAGTTTGAATCGGTTTTGGATATTTTTTCTCAATCTTTGTGGCTTTGAAAAAGAAACGGCCAGGACTTTGCTTGAATGGAGCAAGAAGCTGTAGTTTCGAGCTTAATGAATTTAAATGTGAGGGTCTTATTTTTTTGAATGACGTCATGCCCTTGAATAAGGTCTTTGGAATGACCTCAAGAAATTGTTGATGGGAGCAAGTTCGCACTTTGAGGTGATGCTGACATATTTTAGATTTTTTCGGACCTGTTTGTTCTTTGAGATCACAAATCACAATCTACCGTACCAGGTCCTCAAGGTTTGAATCGGTTTTGGATATTTTTTCTCAATCTAATCTTTGTGGCTTTGAAAAAGAAACGGCCAGGACTTTGCTTGAACGGTGAATGAAGCGAGATCAAGATCTTCTTGATCTCGCTCCATTTTCAGAGTTTCATGCCTTTCAGTCAGAATCTTAATGAAAAAAAAATGTGTCAGAATGGATGATATTGCACTCAGGTGTCGTTTCTAATTGAAGTAGTCTTTATCTCAGAGAAAAAAAAATTGGATAGAAACAGAAGTCTTCTTGATTTGTTCTTTAGTTTGAAATCTCGAATCTGTCAGCAACTTTGTGCTCAAATTTTTTCGATCTTTCCTTTCTTTGTGTTGGAGCAATGATGAACTCAGTGGATGTTCCTTCTCTTCTTCGGCAAATGCAAATGAACATGATCATGCCTTCTTTGCTTGTTCCTCAACAACTCGGGGGGTTGCCGAGTGCAGCAGGAATGTTGAACATGAATCCTGATCTCGTTAATCAGGAAGTCATTCGGGCTTCTCTTGGTCAGCCAGCTCTTTCTTCTCCTCTTCCGAATCAAAGTGCAACAATGCCTAACATTGTGCAAACTGTTGCTGCTCAGCATTCTAATGGTGTGGGATCTACTGGTCTTTCGATGCAATCTCCACATTCCCAGGGCATTGCGTCTCACCACTCCCAGGGCATGACGTCGGAGGATCAGGTTGTGCCTGCATCAGGTGAAGATAGTCGAAGAGGAAGACCATCTCGCAGAGACAGACGGAGGGACAGCCGTTCTTCCAGATCTCGATCAAATCGTCGATCTTCCAGGAATCATCGACGTCATCGTCGTGAGTCTCGTCGAAGTCGTGCTGTCAGAGTTGCATCTGACTCTGAAAGTGAATTAGATGTGGAATCGATTCGACTCAATGCCACACAATATCTCACTCGTGACTTTGCTAAGACAGACAACATTCCTTCGGCTTGCTTGATGATCCGGAAACTTCCTCGTGTGCAGCTCAGTGCTTTGATTGAATCAATGCATGAGCCATGGGATGCAGCATTGACTTCGAATTTGAGTGTGGCTGGACTTTGTCAACTCATCTATTTGATGACCATCACTGTCCAGCCTTGGACTCGAATTGCTGATTTGAGAGTGGAGTTCAAGTACAGCAAATTGCTCAAAAGATTGGTGAATGCATTCAATGCTGTCAAAATTGAGCAAACACATTGGAATCGTGTTTGTACGATGATTGGAAATGCTGCAGCTCTTTTGACAGAAGATGCTTTGAACCGTTGTGCCTTGCAATTGGGATGGCAACCAACTTGGATGACTGAAACTCAGAACAACACTCGCAGGACGATTGTTCCAGCCACAGAATATGGTGCAATGAGAGCATTTGTTCGGCCAGTGAACAACAATTCTGAGGCTGTTGGCATTCCTTTGCCTGCCTTTCGTGGATCATTTGAAACGGAAGAAGAGGGCATGGCGTCCAATCCACCAGCCAGAATTCGAAGGCGAACTATCCCTCCAAGGGCAATTATTCATGCCAATCAAGCAGCAAATGTGAATTCTGAGGTGAATCCTGCTGCAGATCTTGTCGCTCCTGTGGATCCTGTTGTGGTGAATCCTCCTGCTCCCGAGGCACCTCCTGCTCCCGAGGCACCTCCTGCTCCCGAGGCATCTCCTGCTCCTGCTCATCCTGAAGTTCCCGAGGCAGCAGCTGCAGCAGTTCCTGAAGCTGAAGCACCTCCTGGTCCTGAAGTGCCACCTCGTCTTGAAGGAGCTCCTCCTGATGTTGCAGCAGAAGACATACCAGCAGTTGCGGAAGTGGAAGCACCACCGGCTGTTCCGGAGGAATTTCACCGACGAAGGCCAAATGTGGAAGTGTGTGCATTTTGTCAGTGTCCAAATGTTCCTGATGAAGAGCACGGGCCGATGGTCAAAATGAATTGCATTCATTCATGGCATCGCGATTGTCTTCAAGAATGGATGGACGCTAGTGATCTTGCTTTTGAACACGCTTGTCCTATGAGATGTCATCTTGGATTAGAAAATGTCTAAGGGCATGACGTCAGATGGGAAACTTGGGGTATTTTGCAGACATGTCTCAGATGACATGTCTTTGACATTATTAGGGGTGGTCAGTCTCATTTTAGAGAATGACAATCATCAGATTGGATTTTGAACTGAATGTTCAAACTCGAAGCATTGGCAGATTCGGAATGGGAAAAAAATGAACATAGACCCTTGCAGCACAGAAGCAGTTGAGCAGCACAGAAGCAGTTGAAAAGACAGAAAGATCTTCAAAAACCTTCAAAAACCTTCAAAAATCTTCAAAAACCTTCAAAAATCTTCAAAAACCTTCAAAAATCTTCAAAAATCTTCATTTTCCTTCAAATTCCTTCAAAAAAGCTTCAAAAATCTTCAAATACCTTCAAAACAGCTTCAAAAATCTTCAAATGATCTTCAAAAATCTTCAAAACATCTTCAAAATATCTTCAAAAAATCTTCGATAATCTTCAAACACTCTATTGATCTTCAATTTTTTTGTAAAATTTCTTCATTGATCTTCAATTTTGTTTTTGAAATTTCTTCATTGATCTTTGGAAATTCTTTGAAATATCTTCATTGACCTCCAAACATATGGTCCCAAACTTTCAACATGCAGTTCCAAAAACAGTTTCAGGATTGAAAGTGAGATGTTTTGTCTGATTCTTGAGTTGCTTCTTGTCCATTGTTGTCAGAAGTGAGTGAACAAAAGCTTTCAGTTTGGCTGAATTTGAGGCGCAGTTGGGACACCAGGAAGAATTGGGTCAGGACCTAACTGAGTCAATTCCTCCTGATGTCCTTCCAGCAATGGTGGAAATGCTTCGGTGAGTCTTGATCAGTTTCGAGCTTAATCTTCCCATGACTGAGTTGTAGTAATCTTTACTTGTTTTTGGGATTTGCACCGGACAGTTTCGAGCTCAAAGATGTCATTGCCCTTCGATGATGTTTCTCTTGGATGACTTCTTCCTCTGACAGTTTGGGGTGTCAAGGATCAATTGATTGCCTGCAGCCAAAGAATCTTCCGCTTCAGGCAAACGTAGTGGCGAGCTTATTGACATTCAAAAATTTGAGAGTGAAGAACTCCTTTGAAGACGCCATGCCCTTCAATAAGGTCTCTCTTGATAGGGAGGCCACTGAAGTAATTGATGGTGAAGCCACTTATCAATTGCTTGAGTGGTCTCCTCATCACCGTGCTTGTGGTCTTTGCCAATGGTCTATGACAGTTTGGAGCTTAATGATTTTTTTCTGTGATATCGAATAATTTCATGGCTGTTATTGTTTTAAAGGTCATGAGCTCAATGAAATTCAAAAATTTGAGAGTGTAGAACTCCTTTGAAGACGCCATGCCCTTCGATAAGGTCTCTCTTGATAGGGAGGCCACTGAAGTAATTGATGGTGAAGCCACTTATCAATTGCTTGAGTGGTCTCCTCATCACCGTGCTTGTGGTCTTTGCCAATGGTCTATGACAGTTTGGAGCTTAATTACAGTAATGAATTTTTTTTTCCCGTGATGTCGATTGATTTGATGACTAAGGTCAGTGGCTGTTTCGAAGGCATGACGTCCTGGCGGTGGTGATTGGATGGCAACTATTGAATAATGGTTTCCATCCAATCATCGTTTGAAAACAACTGGTCGTGCCGTAGGTTCAGGTGATTATGGTCGTGGAAGAAGGGAGTCCAGAGGATTCTCTCCTTTCACTAGCATGCACGCCAAAATTGCTGACAGGTGAACGTCTGGAGATCTTAGATGTGAACAGGTTCCAAATGACTGGTTATTCAATCTTTGGATCACCAGTCATTCGGAACAAGTGTTAGCATCAGGATTTTAGGGCACATTTGTTTAACTGAAGTTAGATTGCTGATGGTAGTGGAAGAAGGGATTCTCTTCTTTCACTGGCATCGACAAGGTTGTTTTGCTGATGCAGGTGAATGTGTGTTGCTCTACTTTCCAAATGGAAACTGGAGCAGCATGCGTTTTTCAAATTGTCTGGAAATTTGGTGCAGCTGAAGGATGGTGCCTGTGAGGGGAAGACACTGACTGGAGTCCGTGAGCGTCAATCCTTCACAGGCAGTGTTCCTATTTTTGAAATGTTCTTCCAGCATCTGGAAGCCTTACTGATTGTCAGGTCGAAGCTGTTTGAATGCTGATGGTAGTGGAAAAAGGGATTCTCTTCTTTCACTGGCATCGACAAGGTTGTTTGCTGATGATGGTAAATGTGTGTTGCTCTAATTCCGTCCATTGGATTGAAATTGGAGCAGCATGCATTTTTCATATTTGCTAACTTGGTGCAGCTGAAGGATGGCGCCTGTGAAGGGAAGACACTGACGCGTCAATCCTTCACAGGCAGTGTTTCTATTTTTGAAATGTTCTTCCAGCATCTGTAGGTGATGGTCTTCGAAGATGCAAGAATGTACAAAAACCGAGCGTCATTGAGGTTAGAATCAATCTGTCTCTTTTACAGTAAGTTTTCATCTAAAACTCTTCTAGGAAGAAGAGTTCCAGACGAAAGCTTATTGTATATAGCTGGCTGAAACGTTTGCTCCGAACTTTGTGAATTCTTGGTGGTGGGAAAAAAAAACCTTGCGCACAAAAGAAGTCATTTGGGAGAGTTTTTGATGTCAATCTTGGTATTTTCTCTGCTTTTCAGATTCAAGAGATTTTCTGAGGTCGACATGTATAACATGCATGCATGCATTTTTTCACAGGAGAACAGAAATTCAAATCATGACATTTGTGAATCAGCAGGGCATAGCGTCTCTTGTAGCAATGCCGTCTTCTTGGCTTCAAATCTATCATCGAACTGAATTGTTGCTGCATCAGAAATTTTTGGAGATTTGTTTTGGAGCCACCTTGGATTTGTTTGCAAATGTATTGCTTGATGGTGCTATTTTGCCTGAAGAAGCTTCTGATGCTTCCCGGATTCAATCATTGTACGATGCTTTTTTCTTTCGAGATTTACATGAAAACAATGGCAGAGCTTGTAGAGTCTGGACGTTGATGATGCATGAAGCATTTCCTGAACTGCAAACCATGAACCTGACAAGATTGTTGACCTACTTGAGTGTTGTTACATGGCGTTGGAGAAGATCAGGTCGATTGTGTTTTCAATTCATTGAATATTTTTGCGGTGAAGGGAATTTATCAAAGGCGTTACTCAGATCCAATCGGCGTGGTTTGCCTCTTGATATCAGATTGAATCCTGCCCACAATTTTCTTACTGCTAGAGGAATTCGTTTTGCAGTATTGGCGTTGATGATGACAACACAAAATGCATTGATTTGGTTTGGCACTCCTTGCAGTTCGTGGAGTATTATATGTATGGTTTGGTCTCGTCGATATGAGGAAAATTGTTTTCTTGGGGATGAAAGCTTCGAGTTTGTTAGAGTCGGAAATCGATTGATGGATTTTACAGCTTTGATTTATCTCTTTGCTTTCTGTATATCAACATTTGTGGTTTTGGAACAACCTCGAGATTCTGTTCTGCCGAAATGTACATCAATGAAGCTTGTGCTTCATTTTTCTGGTTCTGGAAGAATTTTGACATATGGAGCTGCGTTTGGAGCAGGGTCTCTGAAACCTTGGCAAATATGGAGTACTGATTCTGCAATTTTGATGTTGCAGCGAAGAAGGCCTGATGTTTCTACATCGAGTTTGATGGTTCACACTGAATCTGGATTTTCGGGAAATCGAGATTTGATTCGGGCTTCAGAAGTATATCCGCCTGGTTTTGGACTAGCAGTTGCTGAAATGGTACAACTGCGGGCATAAATGGCATGACGTCCAAAAAAAAATGTGCCGAACTTTGTTTGTCTTTTTTGCTTGCAGGAAACATCATTTCAAATTTGCATGTGTTTTTGTCATTCCTTGATCGAAGGATTTTTTTTGCTCAAACATCCTTTTGAATCAATAGAACAACATTTGATGGATGAAAACACAAAAAATGAATTCAATAAATCATTTATTTTCAAGGGGAGCCTTAGGACGCGTAGTGTTGGGGCATGGTGTCCATGGAGGTAGAAGATTCCGCTGATGGGCAGTGGTGGAATCTGGAACCATTACAACATTTTGGATCCAAAGTTGCTTGGGTTTCTTCTGACCAAATTTGGTGGAAAATCATCTATGTGGCTGAAGCGTTTCAGAAAGAAGATCATTGGAACAGTTACAAATGGTTGAAGGATGTATTTGCAAAGAATGTGGAAAACTCTCAGAAATTTTTGGAAAAACAGTTGAGGAAGTGCAATGCGGAAGTGAATGATCCTGGAGAGCCATGTGTTCTGTTTTCTCGTGAGAATGAAAACAATTTGCAAGCCCACATCTGTAGAACTGAAGGTTTGTTGCATTTCTTCTTTCAGTGGGGAGATGTATGTCGTGATGATACTGTGTTTGGATCCATTCTGGACCGAATGAAAATGATCTGTGCTTCAATCNATTTAAAAATAGTTCAGGTTATTGATACAAATAGGATAATTAGGTAAAAACAAGTTTTAACTAATAGTCAAAAAATAAACTATTTCTAAAAATAAACTATTAGTCAGGATTCTGCCTAACCTGATCTTCAGGGCAAACATCCTGTTGAATCAATGGAACAACATTTGATGGATAAAAACATATATATGAATTCAATAAATCATTTCTTTTAAAGGGGAGCCTTAGGACGTAGTGTTGGGGCATGGCGTCCATGGAGGTAGAAGATTCCGCTGATGGGCAGTGGTGGAATCTGGAACCATTACAACATTTTGGATCCAAAGTTGCTTGGGTTTCTTCTGACCAAATTTGGTGGAAAATCATCTATGTGGCTGAAGCGTTTCAGAAAGAAGATCATTGGAACAGTTACAAATGGTTGAAGGATGTATTTGCAAAGAATGTGGAAAACTCTCAGAAATTTTTGGAAAAACAGTTGAGGAAGTGCAATGCGGAAGTGAATGGTCCTGGAGAGCCATGTGTCCTGTTTTCTCGTGAGAATGAAAACAATTTGCAAGCACACATCTGTAGAACTGAAGGTTTGTTGCATTTCTTCTTTCAGTGGGGAGATGTATGTCGTGATGAGAATGTGTTTGGATCCATTCTAGACCGNCAATCATGGAATTTTCTTGGCATTTACAGCAACAATTCGTTTTCGAGAAGCTACAATCGGTGTGTGGAACAAATGTGTCGGGAGGTATTTTGATCACTGGTTTTCTACAAGCTTTGAAAAATCGATTTCCTCGTTCTTGGCTCACATTCAAAACAATTTGGATTGAATTGAAGAATGCTGGTCGAATTCAATCAGATTGGCCTTTGTTGTTCAACAACACTGTTGGGTTTGTGGATGTTTTGATGTTCACTTTCTCTGCTATGCGGTGGAGAAGGAAACAAAACAAGTCAACTGACTCTTTACAGCCATTGATAGCCCTGCTCAGATTTGATCTCATTATGATCATCTCGAAAGTTTTGAATTCTTACATTCCATTGAATGTGCAAACTGATTTCAGATTCACTATTGCTCGAAATTTGCCTGCTGTTCGCCGAAAATCCAAAAGTGATGGACCTGTTCGGGTGGAAGTTGATCCAGAAACGATTTGGGCTTTGATTGAATCTGCTAACAATTCTGGTATATCTCTTCGACAGGCTTTGCTCTTGAAAAAAAACGATGAACTGAGTAGTCCTGAACTTGCTGGAGCCTCTGAATCCAAGGCAGAATATTGGATGAGAAAGTTGACTGGATTATACATGTATCGGGTTCAAAATGTTTTCAAAATGATCACTCAGTTGAGTCTGGTTGCAGATGCTTCTACTCATTCAGGCAAGGAAATTTTGGTCTCGTGTGCATATTCTCCAGGTCAAAGTTTGGGATGTCATGCTGTTATTCAGCATTTGAACACGGGATCATTGAAGCCTTCAGAAGTGGATGTTTCTGTTTTGGCAAGAATTGCAAAGAACAGAAAACTTCAGAGGATGAGTGCCTTTCGACAGCTCCAAGCTATCGATAAGCAACTTGCTTTGTTGAGTGACAACCGTTTGCGGCTGGATGCCTTCTCTTTGAATGATGTTGTCGAAATGGAAAAAAATGAAGAAGACACTGCTGAATCAAAAAAGAAAAGAAAGAAAAAAACAATGCAACAGGGACGCTTTCCTACAGAAACCGGAGGCACAAGGCATGACGTCCACACTGACTCCGGATTTGCAGGGCATATCGTCGATCCAGCTCAATCTTCTTCAGGGCATGTCGTCGATCCTGAAAGAAAACATTCGTTGAAACTCTCCCAGGAGTATGCTTCTCATTCAGGCATTGTGGATGTGAATGAAATCCGAACCTGGAAGACAGATTCTGAAGGGAAATCGTTTGAAGTTGTGCTGAATGAAATGACAAATGTCTCTTTGCCGATTCTGCCCTACAACNCTGAAAGAAAACATTCGTTGAAACTCTCCCAGGAGTATGCTTCTCATTCAGGCATTGTGGATGTGAATGAAATCCGAACCTGGAAGACAGATTCTGAAGGGAAATCGTTTGAAGTTGTGCTGAATGAAATGACAAATGTCTCTTTGCCGATTCTGCCTCAACAGAAATTTTGGTGGAGATTTGTGCCTTTGCTTGTTCTGAGTTTGGATCAAGGCCCTATCGGAACTGCTGGAATGGCTTTTGCTTTGCAGGGACATCGAATTCATGTGAAGTTCGACAAGATTCATCGCTGCATTCGAGATTACAAGCTTGCCTTGGGAAGAGCAATGGGAGGAATATTTCTCAAGACGCAGTTGCATTCATCTTACATTTTTGGATTGAATTACAAACCTTTCGGCACAAGTCTTCATTTCAATCAGAAAAGAACCATGCTTGAACTATTTCTCGAATCTCAAAGTATTTCGAGTCCTTTATGGCTTGAATTCCGAGAAAGAATTGCCTTTGATTTTGGAGAGACACGTGTGGTCAATGACCGTGTTCTGTGGGACAGTTTGGCAGAATTGAATTCTTTCCAAAACAAAGGTACTTTGGTGAAGCCTTCTCGATGGTTCAGTTGGAATCAATGCTGCGACGAATTTTTGCCTGAATTTCATACTTTGAAGATGCTTTTGAAATATGAATTTGGAGACAATGTTCGTCCTCTGGATGAGGCTGAAGAACCCCCAGATGGCATGGCGTCGATTGTTCTCGGAAACAAAACAAAGCCAGAATCCAAAGAACGAGTCAAGGATGATGAAAATATTTTAAGAAGAATGGAAAAAATGAAAAAAAGTTTCGATCCTCGACATGAATTGAATATGTTGAAATCAATTTGCGGAGGTTTCAAACTGGCATACAAGTTGATGACAGAGGAGTTGTATGACAATTCAAGGTTGTTGGCATGCATTACAAGACCACTTTGGGATTGGTACACCCATCAAATCAAAGAGTGCAAATCACCGAATGATGCTTTGAAACATTCTCAAAGAATGACATCTGAGTGGATGAAAGATAAACATGTGCAAGACACCATTGCCCTCATGGGTCAACCTGAAATTTTTCGTTGGTGTCAACATCGTGGAACTGTTCACGTCGAGAAGAAGGTTTGCAGTATGATTTTTCATTTGGTCGGTCTACGTTTATGGTCCAATTCGAAACATTCATATCCTCCTGAATGCTATTCATTGCTCCTTTCAGAGAATATTGAAGAAAGAAGTGAGGTTGCTGTTCAAATGAAGGAAGACCACGAATGTCTATTGGATTTCGAACATCGGCTTGTCCAACCTGCTGTGCCTCCTATTCACCCTCATGTGAAGCTGCTTCACAAACACCTTCTCGTTGTTTTGACAGTGCCATGCAGACTTTTGATGGATGCATTTCGGCATACTGGATATACTTTAAATTCTACAGGAGAAGAAGCTGCAAAACAGATCTTGAAAATTCTTTTGGAGACATTTGCTGACAACAAGATCATCGAAGATGTGCATGGAAATATCAGAAATGAGGCCAGAAGTAAAATCAGCAAAAAAATGAGTTACAATACGATACAATCGGTTGTAAGAAGTGCTGATGTCATCGAAACACGCAAAATCCGTCATCCTGCAGCTCTGCAAAAGAAAGTTTTTGTTCGTGATTGGAGAACTTCGAAAATCCAGAAACAAATGGCTCCGAAAATGAAGCGATTGCATGAAGCAGGACGTAACAAGATGGGGAAACATTGGCATCATGTTATGGGACCGAAACGGTGGGGTACACTTTCGGAAACTACTTTGGAGCAAGGTGCAGCTGCTTGGAGATGGTTTCAACATCATTCATCGGGAATGTGTCCCCAAGATGTTAATCTGGAAGATGCTTATTTCAGTAAGTTTGCAGTGCCTCATGAAATATTCACTCAAAATGTGGAAAATCAGGGCATGGCGTCCGGAAAACAACATTTCTTGTGTTTGGGACATTCGACTTGGGCTTGCTTGATGTGGCCTCTTTCTTGCCATCCTCATGGAGAAGAAAATTATTTTTTCTTGATGCCTCTTGAGTCTGCATGCTGGGTGCACATTTGCAAACCTTTGGACTGGAACGTCATTCCTTCTGAGCCTGCTTTTTTCAAGGAATTCATATGTTTGAAGCAAACCGAAGAAGAATGTTCTCTACCTCGCTTTTATTTCAAGCGTCAAAAGAGCTTTGGCTGCAGAAGAGAAAGAAATTCTTTTTTTTTCGCATAGATTTGAAACGAAAAGAAGTTTTTTTCAAATTGATTGGAATGGTGACTGAGGTTGATGAAGAAAGTGGAGAAGAACGATTGGTCCACATTGTTGGTTGCTTTGAGTGACATCAGCTTTGCAGATCGAGGCATGATAAATCGGATGTCGTTGCCTGAAATTTTGAAAGCGATCAAAGAAAAGATTGGAATGACAGAAGACGAAGATACATTGGTTCCAAATGACATTGACCAACAAATTTCCGGTGATGTAGGGAACGAATGGGATGAACTTGTCTTGGATGATTTGGATCCTGAAGACAGGTCTGAATTTCGAGAACTCAAAGAAGTCATTGATTCCAAAAGATTTGAACAGTTTCAAGAACATTATGAAATCATAAAAAAATCAATGACAAAAAGAAAGAGACGAGGAAGACCCAGGAAAGAAAAAGAAGAAGAACAGAAACGAAAGCAAGGAAATTTCAGAGTGAATACGAAATGGATTCGCAGAACATTGCGGACAAAGAGGCCTATCCAAGATCAGGAAGAACAGAAGGCAAAAAAACAAAAATCTGAAGCAAATCATCAGTCTCAAAATGCATTTCCGAGCCAAGAAAATTCGAAAGATGATTCAGTTTTGCCGCGAACCAGTGAACACACATCGCAGACTGTAGAGGGCATGACGTCCGATCTTGCACCTGTCTCTTCAAATGGCATGGACCAGCAAGACATGGCGTCGGGACTTGTGGAATCACCCAATCAGACAAACGAAATTTTGGTTTCTTCCGCACCGGATGCAGAGGAGGACATGATCTCGGAAGTTGTGGAGTCATCCACTTTGCCTGAAAACGAAAGTTTGGTTCCAGCATCCAATCCAGAGAGTGTAGTGGACATTGTGGCTCGTTCTGAAGCACCCCGAAGTCCAGGTGGAGTGAGTCAGATTTCAATGAGTTCAAGACCTGGTCCCCGTCTGGTCTGGCAAAGCGTATTTTGTCCCATTTGTAAGATCGAATATGGTCAGTACAAGTATGATCCCAATCCTGGATCGCGAGATCCTCCGACATGGATGTACCGTGTTACCGATGAAGCAGGCGGGGTTTGTTGTCATTGTTGGAATTCAAGTCAAGTAAGTATCATGAATTTTGTGTTTGTACATGACCTGTTCAGGTCAATACTTCAACACTGGACCAAGACGAAAGCGAAGATATGCTACCCTCATCAATGAGGAAGGAGTCAAAAACTGGCTCCTCCAAAACAAAGAGAGGTGTCGTTGTGGATGAAAAAGATGCGTGTTCGCTGTGCATAGCTTCATAGCCAGATTCGGACAAGTCATTTTCAACTGTTGTCTCGCTATAGGCATGTTGGTCGGTTGTTTCGTTTGATTGAATGATTGGCATCAGATTTTCAGGATCAAGATTAAGATTTGCGTAGTTGACTATGCGAGTCATGGCGACTGCAGATGCGTCTTGCCAGACTGAGCCTGAGCTGGAATCGAAAGAAGTCTTGAACATCATCTTTGATCAAGTCATTCGATCCAACATGAGAATGCAAGATTTGCGGAACAGGAGCAAGGACATGCAAGATGACATCAAAATGATCAAAAGATTTTTGGCGATGAATGACAGCAAAGAAGGCAAACGAATGAGCTTTGCCATTGATCCCACTGAGGGAAAACCAAAAGATTATCAAGACAAGGATGATGAGATTGAGAAAAGAACCTTGCAGTTGGGATCGCCGTGGACCAGCAACATTTCGAATATGACAAGGAAATTCGGTTGCTTTACTGATCTCGAACACAAGCCAGACTTGTGGCCAAAGACACCACCAGAAGAGAAGCTCGAGGACACCAAGGGCACCAAGGGCATGACGTCGAAGGGCAAGACGTCGAAGGGCAAGGTGTCCAAAGAGGGCAAGACGTCTGAGAGCACACCAGGTCAAGCAGCATCAGACCCACCTTCCGAGATCGAAGAAGACAACTCTGATCCTGACTCAGCCAAAGACAAATTGTGTTATACGTGGATTGTTTTTGAAGGAGACCTGGATCCTGTGCGCTCGGATCAACTTTCAGTGGAGCAGGAGTTTGCTATGGAAAATGGCAAGCCGTACCGCTATGTGGACATTCAAGACAGCAGGTACATGAAAGAAAAAATTGCTCAAAGAGAGAAAGAAGCCAAGGAAAAGAAGAAAATGCTTGAGAATGCTCAGAAGGAGAAGAAGGAGATATCAACAACAGCAAACCCTGTGGAGGATTTAGATGAGTCCAGTGACATGGAAGAACCACCAAGACAAATCAAGAGACTCCGAGTCGAGGGTGGTGAAGACAGAAAGGTGACCAAAGAGAAGTCCAAGGAAGAGAAGAAAGAGAGAAAGCCACCAGGCAATCCTTTCGATGACAAAGGACGCCTTGTCAGGACTTTGGATTGACAATGGCATGGCGTCTTGAACATCGGAGGTGGTGATCTACTGAGTGGCTGGTGTAACTGTAGATTGAGTTTTTGCAAGTGATCTGTGTGAGCGATGCGCATGGGACAAAAAAAACAGAGTCATCCGAATCCAAACTGCAAAACAGAGTTACCCAAAACAATTTGAAACGGCTTGTTTGACGTCATGCCCTGTCAAGCCAAAAAATTCGTTGTCATGAAATCACATGTTAGGAGGACATGTTGCTTGTTCTATTCATCTTCTAGATATATGTTTTTTACCTTCTGATTTATTTAAGATATTTTTTTATTCTCACTACTACTAACAATTAAATTAACTTGCTATACCTACTAACAATTTAATAAGAGCCCAAAATATCTTTGTAAATTTGCTATCACCTTTAAAAGAAGTGTTACATATGTCTGTAGACTTTACTTTATTTTTCTTTATTTTTTGAGGTTTTTTCTTTTTAAAANATTCTCACGACTACTAACAATTAAATTAACTTGCTATACCTACTAACAATTTAATAAGAGCCCAAAATGTCTTTGTAAATTTGCTATCACCTTTAAAAGAAGTGTTACATATGTCTGTAGACTTTACTTTATTTTTCTTTATTTTTTGAGGTTTTTTCTTTTTAAAACTTTTTAAAAAATAAAAAATCTTTAAAAAACTTCGGGGGATCTAGGGGATCTAAGGGTCAAGGATCTAACCCCAACAACAGAATCAATGAAACATACACACGCAGTCGGCATATAGAAAACCCATACATTAGGATGAATTATCATATGAGCGACGGCTTTTATTTAAGTTAATTTGAAAGGCCGCATTTGTTTGGGTTACTCCCTACCTCGTTCAATTAACTTTTAGTCTTGAAGCATGTTCTTGGAAAAATGGTGACCTCGTTTTCCAGCGCTGGTCTTTTTTCTCAATACTCGAGACATGTATGGGGATAAATGACCCTTATGTTAAGAAACCTCGTTGGCGAAGAAACTGAAACGCCATCTCAAAAATGATAAAAGACGGACTAGCTGAAGGGATGGTCACCAGGAAGCTGTGTGTGGAGGTTTTGGACCTCGTTTCTGACCTCGTTTTTTTCAGGGCATCATGAATAGAAACGTGCCAACTAGACTACAGTCCACATGGCTAGACTAGAGTCAACAAAGCGAGCCAAACTAAAAACTGCAAAGCAGCACCAACCGTCTCAAAAGTCCAAATCACTGACATGTTGTTACTTACTACCTCGTTTTTGGGTTACCCCCTACCTCGTTCCCATAGGCACGGTGGATTTGAAAAAAACAGTTTCCATCCACAAGCTATTCCTTTCTTTTCCAAATAAAGGCGGTTGCTCATATATCGTAAGCCCTCAATGTCGTGAAATTAAATAAAGTTCTGGGGAGGATTTCCTTTAATTCTCCACATATAAGATTACTTTTGGTGTGACCGTCATGTCACTACAATACACTCTATTTATACGTATACATATATTTTAAAAAGATATATACAACGTCCTGCCCAAATACTGTACCAGTGGATAAGCAAGGTTGGTAAACGTCCCTTCGAAAAAAGAGTCATTGAGTCTTTTGTCATTATCATCTTCTCACTGTTGGAGGATTTAGGCATGCCCCCAGCACACACGCACACATTGTTCCAGACCACCTGCACTAACAAATCTTCATTCCATTTCCGGAAAACTCTTCAAAACAAAAAAAACAGACCCTGCACCGCACGGGCCGACTAAAAACAAAGCAAAACTCGTCCGTCGTCGTTTGAACCTCCAAATTCATGGTATTGGGAGGCAACGGCCTTCCGAGTGTTGCTGGTGGCTTCATACCAGGAAGAAACCAAACGATGTTCGAGATGAAAAACTTGGGGATGAAACATTTACAGCAAGTTTATAGATGATGATTCTTTCCTTTTTGGGATCGCATCTTTTTCAGGTGCGATATTACTTTGCTGGAGGATGCTTGTGGCAACAATTTCCAAGTGGCCGTCGATTTTTGTGTCCGCTCTCCGGTTGAATATAATGAGGCAAGGATTCACCTGAAATGTTGGCACATTCTTGGACCATTCCCCCCACTAAAGCAACTTTTCATGTATATAGGTCGTTTGAGATCCGACAACGTTTGAGATCCCACAATCGAGCACGGAAATGGATTTGCTTCTGCCACAGTCACAGGTATTGCCATATTGCATCGTCACAACTTGTCACAGAACATCTGGAAGGTTTTCAAGTCAGTTGGCAATGGTTCAAACTTTGGGTACTTAAAGCCACCACCAAATTTGTCATTATGAAAAAATCCAACCATCAATTTTAGGGTCAACGTTTTTTGATACAAGAAACACTTAGAAAATCTTCAACTTTCAGCGTCTTCAGTCCATATCCCATTTTGGCCGAACTGCGCGTCAATAGCTGCATCTTCATAAAAATGTTGTACCCACCAGAGTCAAAAAAACCTCTGCCGTTTTTTTTCACTTACATTTCCATCAATGTTCACGTACGCAGAGTTGCACATCCACCCAAACCATGTAATGAGGTTTATGATAGTTTAGTTGGACAACTTCCTATAGACGAACTGTTGTATTATGTAAGGCTGTGTGTCTTTACTACAGGAATATCCAATATGATCATATCAAAGTATAAAAGTAACATACTTTGCAGCATCACCAAAGAAATAGGTCTGGCTAGAATATCTAGAATATCATGGTTCATCACCCCATGAACTGATTTATGTTCCTGTAGGTCCCCATCTTAAAAATTCAGGCACATCATGATGCACATCATGTCATGTCAGAATCAGAATCCACCGCTGCACCTGGAAGTCATCAGAACGAAATGGCCATCTTTCACAAAGCTTTGGATTAAGAGATTCACTGCCTGGACAGGTCTTTGAAAAAAAGCTGACATTTTGCTCATATGATGATGACATCATACATTTATCTAATTGCTTGAAAATGAAACATAGACTAATATTCAAATCCAAGAGTAGGATTTGCTCCCTTCTAAAACCTTCATTTGAACCCAACACCCTGAGACTTCAATCATGACTCAGTAGATTTTTAACAATCAAGACCCTGGAAATAAAATCAGTTTCTGGTTGGTGGTTTCAACCCCTTTGAAAAATATTAGTCAAAATGGGAATCTTCCCCAAATAGAGGTGAAAACAAAAAATATCTGAAACCACCACCCAGGTTTTACAGTATGGTTCCATACATTTCCACCATTTTCAAACATCATCCTTCCACTTCTTCTCTGCCTTTTTTTGCTTAAAAGAATTGGTTTGCAACAAAAAATTACTTGAAACAAAACCTTCAGCTTCTTAAGTCTGAAGTCATGTCATTTTCACCCCTTTTAGCCTGTTTTTCATGGCCAACCACCTCGAGTTCTCAAAGTTGCAGTTGCAGAATCCACGATATCTTTTTTGGAGAAACATCTAAGAACAAAGACTATTTTATGTAGATCTAAGCAAAAACAAAATCACTCCAAAAGTCTGTCTATCAAAAACCTGAGTGATTTACATCTAAACCTCCGAAAAATCACATAAATGACTCGAATCCAGAACACAAATCCATTTTTTCAGCTGCCATTTTTCAATCCTGATGGTATCGTGTTGGAAATGTTGGAACCGTTGCACACCCAGGGTGATTCATCACTCTGGCCTCTGTGACGGTACCAGCAGCATCCAAACCCTCGAAGAGCAACAGGGCACCTGCAGTGAACGATTCAGCATCACACTATTCATATGTTTAGTTTACACCCTTGAAAGACAAAACTCGGGTATATTAGTCAACATGTTTTTTTTTGGTGGGATGGCATGGAAAGTCATCAAAGCGAAACATCTCAGCTAACAAAAAACTATCCAGAGCTTAGGGCCGACAGTTCTCCACGAATCGTGAGCTGAGTGTCACCCACGTCGCATGGCAATCGCCATTTTCATCATCTTGTATCGAGGTGTATCCTGGCAAAGGCATGGCTCGTCAGAGGGGTAACCAGATTTAGGGCCCAAGAAATTGAGGATTATTTCAAGTATACATATTCCGTAAAACCTGAATTTCCCTGCGGTGACTCAAATTTTTCCACAACCACAATTCTGTTGATGGAAGAAATCCTGCACCAGTTGATAGGCAGGTAGATTATCCCGTTATTTACATTTGTTTACAGGGTTTTATACATCCCAGCTGGTGCAACATTTCTTCCATCAACAGGTATCAATTATTCTTCACCATTTTTTCAACACACTTCACCCCAAAGATTCACATCGAATCCTTTGGCCCTCATGACTGCTACCAGAACCACACAACCCCAACAGCCTCTCCAAAGAGGATACGCATGTACTTGTCAAACCACGTTGCCACCTTGGGAAGCGAATACAAGCGAATACAAGGCCATCATGAGGGGAAACACGTGTGGGTCATTGCATTTGTTGCATTTGTTGTTGTTGTTGCTGCTGGTGTTGTTGTTGTTGTTGTTGTTGTTGTTGTTGTTGTTGTTGTTGTTGTTGTTGATGGATTCAGAAAATTCGGCTGTTTCTACTTTACAACCAGCTGAGATAGTTAAAACATGATAAAACCCTAAGAAGCACCTGGGATCTGTTGCTACTAAAGATCAACTACTTTTCAAACATGCATCCCCGGATCTTTTTCAATGAATCAACGGTAGTTCCGAGCTTCATGGGGGACAAAATGAAAGTTGATATCTTGGTAGAATGAAACGTGAAAGCATTTTGATGAAACAACTTGATACACACCTTGTAAATCCTAGCACTTAGGGACTTTTCCATGTCTTTTCCATGGAAAATAGATCAATAGAATTCAATGGATCATAGGGATGGACCATACATGATATCATCAAGCTACTGTTATACTCTTATAAAACCTTTCCCTGGAACCAAACTCCAAAAGATCTTTGGGGAACCTCGGAAAATCCCTGGAAAATCTGATGTCACCTGAAAGCCAAAATCCCTCGAAATCCGAGGGATTCCGAAGATGCGACTAGCCTTGGTGCACCTATGGTCATATGTGCCAGGGTCGATCAACTCCTTATATTGGGGATGGTCATCCGACCTTTAATGACGGGAATTCTTATAATGGGGCCCTATAAACCCCTGCTATTGGGTTGATGACCATCCCCTATTATATGGAGATAATGGGAGTTTAGACCCTAGCACATATGATATAGATATATCATTCATACTTGCACTTGCCACTGTTATTCTTTTGGTACGAGACCAATCCAGGATTCACAGAAAATTTTGACTATATAATATATGATATAATATGTATATCTCTGTAGAAATGAGTACCGTAGAAGAATCAAGATTTGGTTCGCAAATCTCTTTATTCAGCTTACACCTCGAAAATCCAACCTGAAAATCCGTGACTTTGTCTTCAAGACTTGACCTTTTACCGACCATCTGCAGTAACACATTGGATGTCTCTCATTCAATGAAGGTCACTGAAAACGCCCTTGTTCCTATACAGAATCAACATGAAGCAACCGCTTCCTTCCAGGATGTCCGTTGGGTGCGTTTCCAAGCTCCACACGGAGGTTGGATCGCGCTCAGGTAACTGTGCAGATTGCTGAGTTTTCGGGTCCACTCTGGGATGGCTGGGCGTTTTTTACCTATAAAAAACACAGTATGTTTAAGAACAAATCTAAGGAAAATACATCATCTAGTTTCTAGTTGGTGGTTGAACCAACCCCATTCGAAAAAATATGCTCGTCAAAATGGGTTCATCTTCCCCAATTTTCGGGGTGAAAATAAAGAATATTTGAAACCACCACCTAGATCATACATTGAATGTTCTCAATCAAGGCACTGTGTTTAAAAATTCAAAGACAAGAGTTTTCAAGTGCGAAATTATCATCTTTCCCCTAAGGTGTAAAAAACATAGCAAAACCTCGAAAACCAAAACTCTGAAACGATCCTACCAACTAAGGGCATGGATTACATCTTTCACACAACACTCCAACTGACTACTGTGTGAAACTATCTTGAACATCTATTCGATAGGGGCTCCTTCATTCATGACAACTGAAAGGGTACAAAGAGTGGATGGTGATTACTAGGGAAAATCAACCAGAGCTCCTAACTGTGTAAATAACTTGTCGTAAATGGATGTACATGGAATGATGTTCCCAACAAAGAGTCAGGTATATCAATGATTCTGTTGCACATGGTTTAGGTTGCAACTGCACATTACAAAAGCCATCCATGGCTAAGTGAACACAACAGTTGAAGGTTGTGGATCAGTGAGGAAATATGGGCGCAAGCTATTCCAATGCATACCATCTCAGTAGGTTCAACCGAAGTGAAAAATCGTTTCCACTATGGCTGGTTTCAACCTACCCCCGCCCCCCCCCAACTAACGTACCCTCCTCAGAAATGAGGGATTTAATAGCCAGCCTTATCAAGGTTAGGTTGACGGGACCCATGACACTGGCAGCTTTGGAAACATCTTTGTGAGTTTTACACCCCCGAGATTTAACATAGCCCCTAAATCGTTGGAAGGCTTGTTTCCTTTTGGGAAGGCCCATTTTTTGGGGCTATATGTTCAATTTCATGGGGTGTATGTTTGTTCCATTTGTTTTGGGCATTTTCAAAGGTTTTTTTGCACAACCAGCATGATCCAAAACTAGATGCCTACCTGGAACTGTTCCGGAAGTACTAAATTGATATTGATGGAAGCAATCCTGCTAACCACCCAACATGTATGGAAACCTTGTAAATCATGGGATTTCAACTACCAATCTCAACTGGTGCAACCGCCCATCCGGCCCATCCATCCACCGCTGTTGAAACCCCCCTCAACCTGGTCCGTCCGCTTGACCAAGTCCATGATGGGTAAACGCAATGGCCTGGGTCCGAGGCCATTAGGGTGGGTCAATGGCAGCTGCGGAGGTATGATATACCAAATAGTGCACACAAGTTGCTTGGAAATGCTTGGAATAATCGGGTCCGAGGGGTCAATAAATATATGACACGGGGAACCCAAACATCATGCATTGTTCTTTTTTTTTGAAATCCTTCAGATTTACCATACATTCGTGTTGTTTGATCACCCTAGAACCGGTAATTTATTGACCCCTGCTGCTGGCAGGTTGATACTTTGCAACTTTGCCAATTCTTATTTATTTTTCCTTTAAAAACACCCTCTATGGTATATCTACCCACATTTACCCGCATTTAATTTACCATTAACAAAAAAAACAACCAAATGTAGGTAGACATACCATACATGGGTCCTATGAGTCTGATAAGATCGTTTGAGTTAGTTACGCTTAGCTCCCCCGCTTTTGTTTGGGAGAGTTACAATGAGCAATTTACAGGGGTCCTGACCATGGTTCAAATTGACGATTCAAATCAACAACTTTGGAATAGCGATGTGATGGCATACTGCGACATGGTTTTGGATTCAAAAAATAAGGATTTCAAGATACTCACAAGGACAGGTTGACCATAACCTTAATAAAACATGGAAGAAGCATCTTTATAGATATTTTTGATGTTATATTTCCAAACTCGCTGTATCATGAAGTCGTCGCTGCCTTTCTCCATGCAACAGATTCCAACTACAGCATCCCATTCCAATGAACAATGAAATTGCATAACCCACACAAAAAATGAAAGAAGATACATTTTCCAAACCATCATTCTTGGTACCCTCCCCGAAACTAACAGCTCGCCCCTGAAAATGGATGTAAGATGAACTTTTATAATTTTCTTTTGGGAACTCCTATTTTCCGGTGCAAGCTGTTAGTTTCAGGGAGAGTATCTATGCAAATTTCGGGTGTGTGAAAAAATACGAGGGAATGATTCCACCGGTTTGGCATCCCTGCACCAGAGATTCGAATTTGTGGACGCTATCCTGGCAATTGAAGCGGGGACGAAACTACAAAACTTTACGTTGAACATGCTCTGTGTGCGAAATGGATGACGGAAACCAAAGATTAAATTTGATGGGAGATGTTTCAAAAGAATTAAAACATCATCTTCAAGACATCTTAGAACACGTCCAGTTAACTCCACCTAAACTTTGTTCTCATGAAGATCCTATTTTTTTGCAACGAGATAAAAACGGAACCACCTGCAATTTGGGATACGTTTGATCACCAAACATCTTGAATATAACCTTCAATACAAATGAACAACATCTTACAAACAAAGAAGTAAATCAATATACCACCTGGAAAGTAGATGGTGTAATTACTCTTGCATGCTTCTTTTCACATTTTGGGACTTTGGGAAGATATACTGGTAAAAATACCATACATGGATTGTTCAGGCTAAAACCTATGATAACCATGGATGGTCGCAACTTTAACCAACCCTTCTCAGAACCATCCCTGGCGCACCATGATGACTCGACACATCAGGGTATTCTTGCCACTCCCTGGTGCTCCAATCACCTAGCAGTTCTTGCCATTCATTTCAACCAATGACAGTTGAACTTCAGCTTGGGGTGAGCAAACCACTGTTCCTACCATGTATGTATGTGTAAAAACTAATATATATATATATTATACTGATAACATACATACATGTATATATATATATATGTATATATATATATAAATCTATGTGAATCTATTTGTTGCAGTATAGGTCGAAACAAACAAACAAACAAACAAACAAACAAACAAACAAACGAACAAACGAACGAACGAACGAACAAACAAACAAACAAACAAACAAACAAGCAAAGAAGCAAAGAAGGAAGAAAGAAAGAAAGAAAGAAAGAACGAAAGACAGAAAGAAAGAAAGAAAGAAAGAAAGAAAGAAAGAAAGAAAGAAAGAACGAAAGAAAGAAAGAAAGAAAGAAAGACAGAAACAAACAACTATACGTACATACTGTACACAAATGGACACCTTGCCCAGTGCCATCAAATAGTACGTAACAACATTGACAGTATGCATCCATCCTCAATAACAAATGTCAAGCAAGGAACTACACACAGCACCTTGTGATGATATCAAAAGTTGTCTGACGATGAACTTCTAAGTGAAAAAAAAACATCAACCGCCCCGTGTTTCAAAATCCATAAGACCCGTAAAATCGATTGGGGAAGTACAAAATATAGAACCATCTGGGCAGGTTTTAAATAGGTGGAAGTTCACCAGAAATAGCTATATATAAATATAAGTCTTAAAATTTGATATAACACCTGCTGTGAACTAACATGGCGATGGTTAGTTTTTCATTGTCATGTTAGTTTTCGGGCATGTATATCATGTATACTGCGTAAACGCAGGAAAACGAGTCGATCATGAAGGCTAAGGTTTGGTTCCTTTCATAAAATGAATAGACTATTTATTCCTCCTGGCTGCGACGATCGCTCCTAGGGCTCCTTGTTACCCTAGGGAATAGCATTAAGCTCTCGATTCCAGTTGGCAGCACGCTTGCCGCTTTCTGGTAAAGAAAGGATGAAAGAAGCCAGGGTTTTAGGCATGCACCGAAATCATATGTATTTATACAAATGATTATTTATATAGATGGTATACGTGCTGACCTTGGACTTGCCATACCGTTCAGGTTTCATGTGAGGTTTTATAAAAACGTACAAGCTTTCAGGGCCCAGAAAAAAAATGAAGTCATGTCAACCTTGATCTATGTTGGGGTGCCCTACACGCTGATTTCCACCAACATGGCATTGGAACATCCAAAAAATTGAAGATGTTTTTAACTTCATGATGATGTTCCAGTTGCTGAAAGTGAGTTTTGAAAGTGTAGGGGATGCACCCTTTTTCCCCAGTAAAACCAACCATTTCCAACCACAAAAAATGGGGTCTTTACGTTTAACCGTCATTTCTTCAACCCCTTTGGCGGCTTGGTTTAGCCGGATGAGTCTAAACCAAGATGTGTCCAGTCTCAATGATCCGATATCTTCTATACCCCAGCCAAGCCACATAGCGTTTTTCGACATCAGCTCGTATATTATCAACTAAAAAAAATCAGGTCTCCTTGTGAATCCCTCCTCATCTGGATAGCGTTTTACCACATCCTGCAATCACTTTCGATGTCTATCACATCCTACGAAAAATTAGCAACATCTATTTAAAAGTATACTATAAAAGTGGTGCTTCCATGTTTTCCCCTCTGACCATAATATGGGTGTTTCCAAAAAAAAAGGGATATCCCAAAGTGGATGGTGAAAATAATGGAAAACCCTATTAAAATGGATGATTTGAGGGTACCCCTATTTTCGGAAACATCCAAAAAACATGTCAATTCCATTGTCTAAACCCCAACACCCTCCAAGCTCCAGCACCCAGAAGGCATTTTGGCTGCAGCTCGGGGTGGCCTGGACGCATTTTTCTTGGATGGCCTCCTTGTAGATTTTGCAGTTTTGGTTTAGGTATGTACAAAATACAGCCCAGGGAGACGAGGAAATCAAAGTTTTCATCCACAGTCTGCCTTCAAACTTGAGTTTTGGGCTGTGATACTAAAACTTCAAGCCGCAAACTTGAAGATACCTCAAGGTCGTTGAAATTCAAGCCACAAAAAAGAGTATATAATTCAAAGGTGATGCAGGGCAGTGTTGCCGTGTTTGAAACAAGCATTTAAAAAACCATCTGAGGAACCATTGAACTGTACCAGTCATGCTTACCAGTTGAGGTCCTTGTATCCAATGCTCTCTTTCAAAACCAAGCCATCAGGTGGATCATCCAAATTGTGATTTCCAGGTTGAAATTTCCCCAAATCATCAGGCGTTCACACGGTCAGCTCACCCCGAAAATGCTGCTGAATCATCATCATTTGCCTTAAATCCATGGCTTTTTCCAAAAATTTCAGGCACACCATCTGGAAATGACTTTACTTCAACAAGGATATAGCTTATTCACTTGAACACATATTCATACATATCTACTTACCAGCTTAAATTGACCTTCGAGATTTCTCGGTCAATTTCCAAGGATGCTTGGTTAAAATTCTCGATGGACATCGACATCAGGCCTTGTTGAATCGCTCCAATGCGTTCACGATGAGATTCCAACTCGTTTTTTGCTCCTGAAAAAACAACAAACCCGACGGTTTCAGCAAACGATTCGACGAGTTGTTCCACGGATTTGTTAAAAGGTTCATTGAGTTGAAATCGTGTATAAAAAGTTCCACCAAAATTTGTGGGTGTCGTCGAAGTGCTCTTGAAAATCCTGGAGATGTTGAGATAGTCAATGTAGATCACATCGAACCCATGATGTACTATTGTTGCGAAACACGCGTCTAAACATTATCTAGACGATTTAAACACAATTTAAAACAATGGAGCCCTGTCTCTCATAAACAACAAGTACATGAACATGACAGTGCAGCACATGTTGAGACATATTGTCAATACTCAGCGTCGACATTCATAACATACCCCAACCATGTCTTGCTCCAATATGCTGCAATCAATCCCATATGTTCCATGCTCAAGAAACACATGCTGCCGACGCCGACATGTACATGCCTGAAACCACTGTACTTGTCGATGCAGAACATTACGTGCATGACAGTGGTGTAATAGAAGCAGTGTGATGGGTGGTTGAATCGCTTGCAACGAAAAAATCATAATGAAATCGTAGGCCATAAGACAAACATGTACATCTTCTAAAGATAAGTATTGAAAAAAACAAATAGCGCATGTAACACTAATCAAATAGTAGTCATGGTCGAAAGTACGAGTAAAAATCATCTCCAAGGAGAACTTAGCACTCGACTACTTTTCCTTAAATGACTAGAATTACCAAAAGACAAGCATGAATAGGAAAAATGGATCACTTGAACGGCTCTTCCATTTTGAAATGGCGTGGAGCCTCAACTAACAAATCAGCTAAGGTAGAAAAGAAGGCAGCTTCAAGATAGAGCGAAGAAAACATGCTGATGATGAGATAACTGTCTATAAGACAATAATGATGATTGCGGACCATATGCATAGTTGATTGTTCTTGAATCAAGTCATTTCTTCAAATTTTATATCAAACATATTAAGTATAGATTCATTTGTTTGGAGGCAAACTCGAAGATACACTATGCATCAAGCAGTCGCCAAGTTGCCTGGGCCATCTCATCATGTCCATGAGGTTTCGTAGTAGCTGATCTGCTCAGCAAAAGCACCAGAAAATGGGCCCCTACTGTAGTTATAAATGGAGGTTATATATTTAATAATTTAAATATATAATATATATATATATACCAGTATATAATATATTATTTTTTTTCGATCCCGATAATTGGCCCAACATACTTGGGTTTCACCGTATGTTTTTTGTTTTTCATCACTATAAGTGGAGTTGTGGGGCGAAATGTACAAATCCCTAGATTCATCGCCCAATAAAAGAAACATTGTGTAAAGATTCATCAGAGAGCGCGAGGAATTGTAAGATTCCGACCATCAACAAATATGATGGCCCAAAAGGTGTTTTTTGTATAATTGAAATCGAGAAACCGCAAAATAAACAGCTGATCATTTTCTGAAGTCCATCATTTCCAACTGGCTTTTCTCCTCATTGTTCCCATCATTTTCTAAGGATCATGTTCAGATTTGAAGCATGATACAGTGGTTGAAGTCACATCTTCGGGGCAACCGGACTCAAGTCACGCTAAAGTCAGCTCGCTTCAGCAGTGACCCAGTGAAAAATGCTGGAGGTGGATGATCATTTTTTGGGGATTTTTCACGGGGAACTACTGATGATTGTAACAATCTTTATATACAACTCAATCATAACCCATGACGGATCCATTGGAAAAATGGGTCATATCTACCCAGCCATTTACTATAAAAAAAATCAACTACATTCATGCATCGGCAATGGGCAAATATACGTACAATCGTCCCATGGATGCTATGGGTAAGCCAAGTATAATCATGGTGGCATGATGTCATTCTTCACCGGACTGAGTTGGACCCAAAAAACTCTGCAAAAAACCAGAAAGACGTCGGGGGATTTTAAATATTTACATAGCTGGGGGGGCATGGTGGTTAGGATCCTTGTTGGATCCTTCTGTTGGATCTTTCTGTAAATTGGTGGCATGTCATGTTGGGATTTTTGAGGCTGGAAATTGTGATTCAACAAGTCATTTCACAATCTCCTTTCCACAAAACTAAGATTGAAAAAATGACGAAAGAATAGCATCCACAATTCTCCAAGATACCACCTGAAGTTTGGTGTTTTTTTTCGGGTCAAAACAAATACCTTCTCATTTCGCTGTGACTGCTGGATTTGGTTGTGGCACCTGCCACTCATATATTGGTGGATCAATTTTGGGTCCCTTTACTAAAACACCACTTTTGGGGGGAAAGCAACCATTTGGAGGCACAGTTCGCAAGTTTCCGATCTACTTTTTTGACTCGAGAATAACTGGTTGGTGGTTGAACCAACCCATTTGAAAAATATGCTCGTCAAATTGGAAATCTTCCCCAAATAGGGGTGAAAATGTAAAATATTTGAAACCACCAACCAGATAATCATATACTGATACTGTAGTTGTTTTCTTTTGTCCCAACAAAATCAGCATTGGTGTTCTTTTGACACTCTTCTGGTTCCTGGGATTCCCTCTGATTCTGCCTATTTTTTAAAAAATCAGATACCTCAGCGACCAAAGTATCTGCAGGACATTTTTAGCTCAACTCAGGGGTTAAAAAAACTCAAGGCCAAAAACGCAATACCTAGAATTACCCCAACTTCAAAACTAGTTGTAGAAATCTGGGTTTCCCAACTTCGGCGCAATTGTGTTTCACCCGATTCCCCAGAATTTCAAACAAAAGCACAGGTACCAAAAGAACCCTGAGGTGACCTGGTTTTTGGAGTGTTGGGTGGTTAAACAAAAATCGGCCACCCGTTCATTTTCAAATACCTGCTACATGTACCCTGTGATTTTCAGGATTCTGGCGTTCTGAACAGCTCCTCATTTACTTGGAAAATACAAAAACACCGTTGCGACCCTTAATCGCTCTCCCCTGGCTATCACAGGGTGGCCCCTTATGAAGCTTCCAGTAACCCGTCGGTCACATTTTCCCTCCCACCCAAGCGGTTTCAGCCCATGAAAACCGCAGGCCTCTTGCTGTTGCTCCTTGGTTGGGGAAAAATCGTGGGGCACTAAGGACACCGGTTTGCAAGTACCCAAACACTCAATGTATGATATATATATATATAGAGAAATACATACCCAGATACATTTACCATAAAAAATAATCCAATGTAGGTAAATATACCATACATTGAGTGTTTGGAGTAGTTGAGATTCTGAGTAGTCGAGACAACTTACCAATACAACCATATGTAAAAAACATCTGTTCCAACGCATAATAGTGGGCACATTTGGCCACATTTTTTCCACAACCTTTTACCCCTCCAAAATGGAAAGCTCACCCCTGGCAACTGTGCACTAATCAAATCCACCACAAGCTGGCAATCTATCCTTAAAATCGAAGCTCTGTTACCTTGTTAGCCATGTTTTCACGAACCGTGGAACGCAGGAGCGGAAAGATACATGCAAAACATGTGAATGAATATATACATCAGCAACTTGTATATAACCACCAATGCAGATGATAGATAATACATAGAGAGGAACGGCATGCAGTACATACTTTTATATCTCTTGATCTAAATGCGTAGACAGAACAATGCATTTAAGTATAGATTTTATCTTATATAATATGTCAATCCATTGGCATATAAAATCATCATATTTTATGCAAATGTACGCGTACACATTGCGAGCAAAATGATACATACCATGGTGTATCTAAATGTATTATCAAAATTTAGCGCTTCAACTGGTGGCACTCTTATTCAAAGATGAAATTCCACGATCATTTTGCATGTGCAAACGTGAAGAAATGACAAGGATGCCTGGAGATAAAAAAAAACATGGCCTTCATAATCCCTTTGTCATGCGTTAACATTTTTATACTCACAAAGAGATAAATTCGGTGTAGCTCTCTCCCAAGATTCCAGTCACCAGGATCATTACAACTTTAGTGGGGAAAACCTATGAAAACCTTCACTGGGACCCTGCGATATTGGAAAGGCACTGTAAAATGTTGTGAATAAGGGATAGATAGGGATAGGGTAGGGCTAATATGTCTTCAATTTTTTTCATAAATCCTCCAACAAAAAAAAACGTGCGAATACTATGTATGACCAATTTTGTAAAACCCTGGGATGTTTTTGAAACCCTGAAAACCCTGAAAATAATGAGAAAAACTACCAACCTCAACTGGTTAGCCGGATTTCTTCTTTCAACAATACAACCAATTTTGTCTTCCATTTGGGGTATCCTAATTTTGACCGCCATTGCCAGGGAACGTCAACGCATTGGAAGAGGAGGATCCGAGTTTGGTCCCGGTGACCGCTGGACGCCTGGCCCAATGGATAAAAAAGTGTCCCTTTGAGTAGCTCAAAACAAGACACTAAAGATGTACCTAGATAAACGCACATATGTAATATATATTTATATTTGTTTGAATTCTATGTGTATCAATAACATATCATATATCATAAAACGTAAACCAGTAGTACCGCACGAGGGCGGTGGCGGAAGTTTCAAGAAGAGGAAAACTATAGGAGAGATTGGTTGTTGTGAGTCACGGATGTCAGAGCAAAAACACTGACCAACTGACTAACTAGCTAACTGACTAATTGACTGATTGACAAACTGATTAACTGAGTAATTGCCTAATCGACGAACTGACTAACTAGCTAACTGACTCATTGATCACTGATTGGTTGACTGACGAACAGACTACTTGACCTACTGACTGACTGCCTGACTAACTGACTAATTGACTGTCTGACTAATTGACTAACTGACTACCTGACCAGTTGACTAAGTGGCAAGCATCCAAAAAAGTAGGGAAGAACCTTGGGTCAAAATGCTTACAACTGTGAGCAAAGACTTTCAAAGAATGTGCACACCGGTCAAAATCACATTTCCAGCATATGTTTCCAAAGTCAGTGACGACATCAACAAGTGTGATTGAACATCATGCGGATTTTTTGCGCAAAGAATCAACACTCCCAAAATACCCAAGCATACTTTGAGTAAGCAAATTCCAAGGGAAAACAACATGCCACACCTGTATGGCATATATGCCTTGCATTTACCATTAAA
This sequence comes from Breviolum minutum Mf 1.05b.01, assembly GCA_000507305.1. Lineage (NCBI taxonomy): Eukaryota > Dinophyceae > Suessiales > Symbiodiniaceae > Breviolum > Breviolum minutum. Next base: position 93,691 of record DF239212.1, on the reverse strand, counting down.
AGCTGCCAAATCTACGTATAAGATAATACCAGAGTGCATGGTATGGTGTGTAAAATTGACCTCTCACAAAAAAAACAAAAACAAAAAACAAAACACACACACACACACAAGTCATTTCGATTGAACCTGCCGGCTGATGGTGTTTGTGGAACTGCCTCAGGGAAGCGAAGGGCCCAAGGGTGCCGTAAAAGGCCAGCTATGGCGGCCGCTGCGAAGGGCGTTTCGGGTCACCAAAATTGAGTGATAAATTCTGACCTAGTTGGTGTTTCAACCCATGGCTAAAGGGGGGTTACTAACTACTTACTAACTGGGATGATCCTCCAAGTATAAACCTTCTAGTTGGTGGTTGAACCAACCCATTTGAACAATTTTAGGAACAATTCCATCTGTCAACTTCTTCCGTACAAAAGTGAAACTAACATAGCAAAACGCCTCTGAAAATAGGCATTCCGGGCCCCAAAAGGAGAATTCCTCGAACCCAACCATTGATTTTCAGCAACTTCATGCTTCTGCTGTTAATTCATCAAACATTCCCTGAAAAATTCGAGCCAAAAATCCAACTGTCCCTGAATCTAAACAGCGAGTTTTACTAAATAAAAACGGATGCTTCAAATTTATGTCGGCTTCCATCTGGGGTCTTTAAAGGGCATTACCTCAGGTTTTAGTTTCCAGGCTTCGAAACTGGGAATTGTGTTGGGAATCTGGAATTTTTATCATCTTCGGCGCGAATCATCTGATTTTCCTATGGATGACCTAAGTCAAGGCCATGTTTTTTTCGTAGTTTCTCCAAGGATGATTCAATTTAAATTCCATTCTTTGGAGTTGTTTTTTCATGTTGATATATGTTTTTGGATATTCTTTGGATCATTCTCTGAAAAATGGATTTCCTGCACTAAACATAAATTAGAGCAATTAGCATGCATTTGCACAAATGTTTTTTGGGGGGAATTGCTTTTCTTTGGTGAAGGAATTTTTTTCACCACCATTTGCGAGTGAGCTTTAGTAATAGGGATGATTGGATAACCCCCATAATATCCCATAGCATCCATGGGATTGGTATATTTATCTACATTTACCATTAAAATCAACCAAACCAAATGCAGGTAACTATACCATACACTTATTGTATGGCTATATCAGAATGGTTTTCGAGCTGGTGAAGTATTAGCGTAGAAGATGCCAATTCCATGCCAATTGAACCAAGTGTCATTAGACATACACACACACAAATCCTTCCAGGTAGTCACAAAGTTTCAAAACCTCGCATTTACATCAAGGAATTGTGTAATCTCCACAAAAGCATAAAAACAATCAGTGGTCTATAGCCATTCCCATAACGCATCCACAAAAATTGCATATCTACGCGTTAATTTACAATAAGACTCAACCACTCATATAGGCAACTATACCATTTTTCCATGGGATCTGGCAAAATTATAATATTTCACCAAGCTAGATGTCCCTGAAATAAGGAGATTTCCCTTCCCAAACACGCTACCTTTTGGTCGTGTTTTCGCTAGCTAATTTGACCAAATGGGATCTGTCAACCCATGGGATTGACATTTCTCCCCTTGAGTCGCCGCCAAGAAACCAACCCAACGCTAGGAGCACTTCGTTGCATCTCCAACTGTGGCTGTGGCAAGACCTGATGGATCCACATCTGTTTGGTTCAGTGGTTGTTCCCATGATGGATCATAAGTCCCACTACAGGAGAGTGGGACCGTGGGACCCTTCCTTACATGGTCGATATTTATGGCTTATAAAAATGGGGCTGACTCCTAAGCAATGGATCTAAATGGGATGAGCCACTTCCAAGCAGGATTCGTTTGTGGAATCGCCACTTCCCAGGATGCGATCGCCACTGGCATCCTGGGAAGGGGGACGTACACCCAAGACACGCAAGCTTTTTTGAAATGTGAATATGTATCAATGTATTACAATATCAAATACATCTTGTTTCAATACAAACAGCAAGTGAGTACTCTGAAAGATCATCCTATGCAATTCTATGTGATCTTGATATAGAAATATATCCAGCTATTGATCTGGAATCAGGGATAAACTTAGACATACCAGTCTCAAGTAGAAAGCCGTGTTGTGTTTATGACTTCTATGTTCTACGACATGTTATTGAAACTCATCCAACACAACTAATTGAAAAATATGCGCAAGTCAAATTGGATCATTTCCCCAATCTTTGGGGTGAACATAAAACAAGTTTGAAACCACCACCATTCCCAAATCATGCACCCAAGATGCTTGACCAAAGGGCATCACCTGAAGCTGTGGGATGGTACATGTCCTCAAATGATGCCAACGGTCAAGGATCAACAACCAACCTAAAAACAACATTACTGGATGGTGGTTTCAACCCAATTGAAAAGTATTAGTCAAAATGGGAATTTTTCCCAAATAGGGGTGAAAATAAAACATATTTGAAACCACCACCTAGATTAAAACGGTGTTCTATAGTATAGCTGATCCAAGTCAATCCCAGAAGCTTTCACAAATTGAGATGAACATAGTAAAACTATTGTTTCAAAACCACCAGAACCACCATATACAACCCTCGATTTACCATCAGGACATCCCTTCAGTGTGCCCATTTTTACCGCTGGAACTGTCAATATTGCCGTTTTCATGCCGGTGTTAGCAGGGCAGTCTTAGTAGTATCGTTGCGGTGACGTTGCTGTCTTCAAAACATCAAAAGTCATCCAATAGTCCTGATCCCGGCTTCAGTCCTGACATCCAAGCGTGTTCCCGAAAGGGCATCAATGATCGAACTGTGACGTGCTCGATAGAATGCCTTGCGGAATTTTGGGAGGGTCCGTCATCCCTCCGAAAGTTGCTGAAGATGGTGAGTGCCCCTCCCTGAAACAACAGACCGGCCATCCGATTTCAGGAAATTTCATCGAACCCAACCATTGAGGCTTTGAGGGGCTTTGTTTTGCTCGAATAGTTTGAGGTCGACAGTAAGTTGAAGGGAGTGCCTTTCCAGCTTGGTGATCTTTAATGATGCATATTCTTTCATCATCTGCTTTTCAGCTGGATCCAAGCACTTTTTGAGAACTTTTATCCGAGTCAGTTCTGTCTCGAAAACAAGCTAAAAAGTGCGCACGACCCCAACGTCAGGTTACGTTTCTGAAGCAAAGACATCTAGAAAGGTGACATTGGACCTGCAAGGAGTTCACATTCCAATTCCAATATCCATATTGTCCGGCCATTATCAATCAAAGGGTGATTCTATGGTCTTCACATCAACTATCAACATATATCTCTCATATCAAAAAAAGAAAAACAAACCAACATTTGACATTTGTTTAAAGAACAACAAACCAACATATTAACTATCAACTATCAACTACCAAACAATGACTTCGTTTTAAAGAAAACCAACCACAACTTCAAGTTCACAAGTTCCGGGGTTTTTCCACAACTTCCAACCTTCATCTTGCCCAGCTCTTCGTCGAAGGTGGTTGCAGGTAACAACGCCTGGAGTGCCGGCGCCGAACAGCGATGATTTTCCCGTTGATTTTTCAGGTGGCTGTTGCCCTATACTTGTATAAATTACTGTACTTACTTTTTAGCACAGTCAGAATCCTGGTAAAGAAACAAACATGGTGTTTTCAACTCCTTTCCATTACGATTTCATGCTTGTGATAAGGACATATCATTTATCACCTACTTGTGAACCCCCAACTACTAAAAGTATTCAGGTGTTCGATCAAACATGGATCATTGGAAGTTTCCCAGGATCTGAAATCTTGTTTTTTTTCCACCTCGAGGCTCGAGTCCCAGTGCCTCCCAACGTTGGAATCAACATGATTCAACCATCATGACTACCTAAGCCAAAGGCTGTAAAGCTATATATGGATGTTTCCGAAAATAGTGGTACCCCCAAATCATCCCATTTTAATAGGCTTTTCCATTTTTTTTTAACCATCCATTTTGGGGTACCCCTATTTTTGGAAACACCCATATGTTAACAATGGTTTCACGAAAGTCATGAGTAGATACATGCTACACATGCTCAACAAAAACTACAGGCGTTGGTTGTTTTCACCGTTTCAACCCATTTGAAAAAAATATGCTCGTCAAATTGGATCATTTCCCCAAGTAGGGTAGGCATGAACATATAAAATTTAAAACCACCGCCTAGAAAACCTTGTGACTCAAAACAAAATTCACAAGGCATTCCCAAGTCGCATCATTTTATTTGAAAAAAAACCTTCCATCTTCAGCATCTCGACTTCAACTAAGCTTTTCGTATGACTCAACTGGGTCGTCCAAGGCTAAACCAAAACGAAAAACCCAAGGAATGATTTTCAAAATGAAAATGGCTACCCTCCAGGGGTTCCCAACATATCCCCACAAAAATGCACTTTTGAGTCGATGATTGTCCTATTTTCTGTTTGGTGGGATATCGACTTGTTTCCTGGAGGCTATCTGCTTGGAACGTTTGAAAGGTCAACGTGTGACATTCCAACCCCCACAACGCACCTGACAACAGATCATGGTATTCAGGTATCGCATCACCTGGGTTGGTGCTCAGGTTTTGAGATCAACATCTTCCAAGAATCAATGACTTTTTTCGCTCCAGGTAACATAAGGATATACCGCTCATATACCAGGTACAATGTATATATATATATAAATATTAAATACATATACATATTGCCTTCTAGGGGGTTATGAAATCTCTACCACTTGTTACCAGAACCAACACCTGAACAAGGAAATTTTGGATGGACAACTATCAGGCCTTGTTTTCTTTGCGGGGGGAACTTCCTGATGGGTGCTATAGTTGCTTGGACTAGTTTTGGATTAGTTTGGTGGAATTCAGAAAAGGGTGGCATTACACCCCAAAGTTTAAGATAGAACCTGAAAATGATACTGTCCAAAAGGGATCTCCTTTTCCAGGAGGGCATTTTTAGGTTCCATGTAAAACTTCAGGGGTGTATGATGCAAGATTGGTTTCAAGTGCAAGTTCATCTTCACCATATGGTGGTGAAGGCGTACTGTTTTCGAAACTACAGCATTGGTCCACTGCGGTTTATCAAGTCCCGGGTTTAGGGTCTGCTGCTTCACGATTTCATGAAAACAAGCTGGAGATCTCAGACGTATATACATATATATTTGTTGAATATATACATATATCATGTTAAATTGTTTCTATATCATATAAATGTTTCAAAACTGTGCGATTGTGTGTATAGATATACGTATACATATCATAGATATACATATACATATATATATATATATACAACAAAATAGCAAAGAATGTTGCAACCTTTCACCTTAGGACCATTCTCACAAATCAACATACCCATTTTTGGCCATTTTCCTGGCCTAGAAAAAAAAGGAAACTGCCTGGAAAACATAGGAATTCGTACCATTTTTTTAGGCAACTGTGGCGGTAAAGTTGATGGAAATGAACAGCAATTGGTTTTCCAGCTAGGAAAAAATCTGGTTCGTAACTGCAACACAGGACTTAACACAGTCAGTTCGCATCAAGGACCAGAGGCCGACTGCTTCAAGTGCTAGGTTAGCTTCAGGCAGAGCCGTAAGCTGTTGTAATTTTCATGAAGGGTTTTATTCAAGCTGTATTACACCCCCAAAAAATTGAACATGGAACCTGAATTTTGACGGGTTTCCAAACGAAATCTCCGGGAACACTGGGATTGATTCTCAGGTGAACCATGTTGAATTTCAGGGGAATATCCCCTGCAAGGTGAACTGTCATTCAGCAATCTGCTAAGATTAGATGGAGTTTTCACAGCAAATCACCATGGAAATTCACCACCGGAAGATGAACCAGACAGAACCATCTACCAATTTACAGCCAACAAACTGTATGATGTGTCTTAGTCTCTAAATCTTCATGTCAAATGTGACTAGAATCCAAGATACCCAAGAATGAAGCAACAGTAACACTCCACTCAGCTGCATACAAAATGAATGTACTGAAGGTGCCTTGGGGCAACAAGCATCCCACACAGCACCAGGATGAAACCGTACAATGCGGACAAATGTCTATCATTCCTAAACCTGAATTAGGGGAATTTTGGGAGGGGATTCCCTTTCTAAACTTTCCATCGGCTGGTTGGTCACTATAATTTGCCTAGGTCCAACAGCAAATAACCCATGGTTTAACAATCACAGGGTTCCCGTGCCCTGCCATCATCTTCTTGTCGACTCAAGGATTGACTTGCTTCCCTTGGGCACAGCCCACCACTGCTGTGGTGACATGACAAAAAATGGCTTTTGCAAATTTTCCAAGGATGAATAGAGGTCCGGTCCACCCCAGAAATCGAACTAACATAAATACCCCAATTTCATTGCCTTTTTTTTTCAAGGGTCCCAGAACTCCCACATTCCAACTTTACCATTATTTTGTTGGATGTCCATATTTCACTAAGAGTGCTTTGCCGGGGATTCATAGCAAGGAATCCTAAAAAAAAAATAAAAACGGGACATCCTGCGCAGCAGTTTTGGCCCTGAATCAAGGTCAAAAACCGTAAAGACTCGATCTCAATGTTCTGGGCTTTGTCTCCGATAAATACATTGCGGGGACATATCTGCAACCCTGAAGCTTTGCTCGGATTCAAACAATTCCAGATCCGAGATCCGATATCCGATATCCCATCCCAAAATTGCAGTAAGATGAGTAGGATGGGCGAACTTTTGTTCAATTTGCTGCTCATAACGTTGGAATCTTGCTACTCCTTTGCCTTTGCTTCGAATCCTTCGAAAAGAAGGCGTTTTCTGATTCGTTTGGCCATAGAACTTGGTGTCCGAGGTGGGAGTTTCTGAAACCAAGGGACAAGAGCTCCTGTACGTGTACATGAATATATTATTGATAATATGTTTATATGTGCATATATCTATATTATACATGTTATGTATATATAATATATATTGATGTAAATATGATGTAAATACAAAGTGGGATCAACTATACCTAGCAACTGGCTGGATTTCAAATCATCAACATCAACTGGATGATTGATTTTCATTTCGAAATGGAATAATTACAGTCTCGTTAATATGAATCTATCGGGAATCGGGCCCCCCAACGCATATTCCTCCTCCGGCGTCCGGTGCAACATCCTTGGCAGAAATAGAGTCATTCAGATTGGGTTGAGAATCCATTGTCAGGGTTGCATCATGTTCATCTTACACATATCTTGACTGAACACATGGACTTTAAGCTTGAAATGTTATTTGGATGCACTCAAATTCCCTGGATTGCATTGGAATGTGGACTACTTACACTCAAGATGTATGTATGTATGTATGTATGTATGTATGTATGTATGTATGTATGTATGTATGTATGCATGTCTGGCATCATGGATCTCATCCACTTTTGTGGGTAGTGAAGGGGGGGGAGGGGTAGTAGCTATAAATAATGTCCCTACAAAATACAGTATGACAAAAAATATATATAAAAAAAAAACAGACTGGGTTTTGACTGTTCAAACCTCCGACTTGTGACTTGAAAGGAACCATTTCCGCCGGAAGGTCCAACATGACATCGAAACTCACCTAGAAAATACGTTGTGACAGGGTGGGGATTATCCCTCTTCCGGAAAACAAAACAAAAACAGGCTTTATTTTTTCGAGCTTCCTCATTCAGAAAAAAGGTTTAAGTTATGTATATTCAAATATACATATATATATATGTATATATATACACTATTCATGTATATCTTTGTCAACCGGGTTGATTTTTTTAGGAGGCTTTTTAATCATAAGCAAAAAATCACACAAAAACACACACAGCCAGGCTGTCATCCAATATGACAAGCAACGTCTCGGTGTCATTCACAATTTCACCTTGTCTGGATTTGACAAACATCCCGGGTACTGTAGAGATCCAAGGGTTAAAAGGGTGAACTCAGGCTCGACTGTACACAACAACTTATGTATATATGTATATATATGAATATAAATATACACAACACAGAGACCCCATGTTTGGGTTTCAATTTAATGTTGGCTTGATGTTGAACTTGCTTCTGCTGGGTTCATGGGGCTGAATATCATTTCAGATTTATGAGCTTGGCCCGTTGGCAGATTTTCGAGGTCGCTTGGCAAATCTTTCTATGGTGACAGGGTTTTGTTTGACGTTGTTTTTGTGGTACAACCAGTTATGAATACTAGTTGGTGGTTTCAACCCCTTTGAAAAATATGAGTCAAAATGGGAATCCTTCCCCACGCAAGGGTGAAAATAAAAAAAATATTTGAAACCACCACCTAGACCAGTTATGAATAGCGTTTGGTTGCTTGCTTTAATTGTGAAAACATACATCCAAGAAATCTCCAACAGGACCTACTGAACGGACCCCTAAACCTGAGTATCTAATAGCTCAATCGCAACTTACTTAGGGGTCCGTTGGGATTCGGTCCCATTTAATTTTTGATGGAATACAGTAACCTTCTCTTTCCCCTGCTAGCCCTAAGGATTGGTGGACCGGCACGCCGTGACCAAGGATCAATTTTGGTGGGCCAGTTTTGGTGGGTGGTTTTCGCCGATTTTAAGCAACCCCAATAAACAATCCCTTTCAAGCAAACTTCTAGAAGAGTAAAAAACCACTAAGATGAACCACCAGCTACAGTCGCACACCGAAATACATATACGTAATTGTACGTGTATAGACTAAACAACATGACCAAACACTCAACAAACGTTAACATATCTCTTTTGTTTTGCATGAAAGCTACACTTCCCCAAGAGAAGCAGTCCCATCACGATAACAATAGGGACCACCACTACTACCAACGCCACATGCACCAACCACAAAACCAAAAATCATTTCAGGTGCAATTACATCCGTACCCTTTTCCTCGAAAGGTCACAACAATTGGACTTGAATACACCATCAAAGCGCTACAAGTTTTTGGGAACATGGCATTTTTCCGAGATCCTTCGCCATCACGACGTCTTCAAACAAAAACCCAAGACCAGGGACGTTCCAAGCGCAAGTGCACACGATACTCTTCAACCTGGAGATTGTTGAGATTGAAACATGAAAGATGTACCAGCTTATTTAATACCCTCCCTGAAACTAACATAGCACCTGAAAATAGGCCATCCCAAAAGGAATTTAGTATTCCAACCATCCATTTGCAGGTGCGAACGGTTAGTTTCAGGGAGGGTAAAGGGTTTAGAAACCCCAGTATTTCGTAAATGGTTTACTAACCCAAGTATATCACCAAAACAAAATGGTGCCGAGATAACTCAACCATTCGCCAACTTCCATCCAATGAATCCGGGAAAGAAAGTTGAAAAGTCATCGACCCCGCCATGGGGGTTCCCGAGTTGAAAATGTTGTTCATCTGGTGTGTCTGTTATACCCATAGGATCCATGTACCCTTGGACCCCAAAACCATGAAAAATGAAGGTTTTACACCCCAAAATATATCAAAATATGGGTTATAACCCCTAAAAATGAAGGTTTTGGGTTCCCATGGTATGGTATATTCATCTACATTTACCATAAAAAATCAACCAAATGTGGGTGAATATGCCATACATGGATCATATGGGATATGTTGTACATATATGATGATAACGCAAGAAACAAAGTAGAAAGGTGGATTCACCCTTGACAGGAAACGGAAACAATGCATCAGAAATCGGGGGCTGACTGTCACAATCCTATGGATGATAAAGGATTTTATGGGTCCGCTGGTGTAGGATTTCTTAAGCACCAACACTATCACTTGATATAACACAATTCAACAACTCAGCTTGTGGTATCCACATGTATCTACAGAATCACTATGAGACTTTAAGCTGCAACGAACCTGGCCACCTTCTGAGGTTTCATAATGGTCCGTGAAACGTAAGATATGGACAATTTCGCCACTCTTGACCATGGACACACGAGAGAACCCCTGCATTAAAGAGAACCCCTGCATTAAAAGAGCTACTGTTGATTGCAGAAATCCGGTTAACCACCTGGGATGCTAAAAACCCAGTGAAAAATGGGTTGTTCTCCATATGAACTGGTGCAGGATTTCTTCTGTCAACAGTACCATCGACAGCATGATGTTCACATTCTTTGCCACAGTGCCCGTAGCTTCCAAAAATCCAACACCGTTCTGAAACACGTAGGAGAGGAAGCAAACAAAAGGCCATGGAAGAAACAACTTTTCACATTGGATTCTTTCTCTCCAGATGGCCTACAAGACCCATTCACCCCATTCGATCTTTTTGATACCACGGGCGCGAAAATACGCGCGAAAATCATCGGAAATCGAGAAGCGATCAAGTCGACTCAACGGAGTCAGTCAATGGCAAATCACTCTACCAATGAGAACACAAACCTCTAAAGATCTAAAAAATCATATCCTCCAAATGTAAAGTGTTACCAAGACAACATTAACCATCATTCATCCAATCCAAATATATTAAACTGAACAAACACCTTTAACAAACACCTTTGAACATTCTCGGTATTGAGTCTGAATTGCTGTGCAGTGAACTTACACCGTTCAGCGCGTGGTTTGGAAACGTAACTCATCAACGCAGGTGGCGACCCAACAAAAATTGGTATTTTCAACCCATCTGAAAAATATGCTCATCAAATTGGATCATTTCTCAAATAGGGATGGACATTTAAAACATATTTGAAATCACCAGCTAGTTGATACCTTTGTACATGGCGATGATGTTTATGCACTATCAAGATTTGCCAATCATCAATCCCATTTTTTGAAGCGGCATATAACCAGCTATTGAGCACTCTCGCAGATAACATTCAGGTTGATTCACATAGTCTATGACAGTATTATGCAATAATATAAGCCACCTTAGCAAGGTCGTCGGGGAAACAAATATACAACTATATAAATACCTGGAACCTGTGAATGATCTCAATTTTGAAGCTGTTTCACCAAAAGAAGGTCCAAACTGTCAGTTGGGTTCTAGCTGCTAGCTATGTAATATATTTACAAATATACAGTATAAAAATATTATGTCATATGTCATATAGTAGACACCTTCAACCATCTTTTTCGACTCCGGAATCCCAAAAGCATGTCCAAAAGACTTGTCGACAACGTTGTGTTGACGTTGTCGAATCCTAAAAGGAAGATTTACAACGGCTTTCCCTGTGGGATTTTTTGGCATCCCCAATCATTGTTAGGGTGGAAGTACCCAAAACATCAACGTAAAAAGACATACAGTAGAACCCAGGAACCCATGATAGGATCACTAGGATCATCAATGTTGGCTGGTGCTCAAAAAACTGTATGACTTGAATCCTTGTTGTTGTGCTACCATTTTCAGCACATGGGTGCTTGTAGGATTCCCTTAAAATCAAGATGAAATTCGAGTAGACTCGACTACAACTTCTTATAGATCAAATCACCTTTTTCTGAAACTGAAGGGTATGACTCTCTAAATATATTATCATTCTATTTTATTATGAATATAAATTATAAATATTAATATCACTATAGAATCATCTAACATATACTTGACTTCAAAAAATCTCACAACATTCTCAACTCCAAACACCATGTATAAAACGACTTCGCATCATTCTGTGGGAAGTCACCCAGTCACCCAAAACCTCGCTAGCCGAAGAGAGAGATGCTCCGCTTGGAGGCTTGTTTTGGATCCGCTTCAGGAGCTGTGCCAGGCCTTGGAGTCGAAACCAATGGTGACAATTTGATTTTTAAGCTATGAACACTACAGTACCCTCCCTGAAACTAACACAGCACCTGAACATTGGCCTTCCCAAAAGGAAACTGGTCTTCCAATCATCCATTTTTAGGGGACACTTTCGGAGTTTACCCCTGAAAATGGATGGTTGAAAGACGATCCGGCTTCCTTTTGGGATGGATTTTGCTTATTTTCACATCGTTTGCTGCTAGTTTTAGGGAGGGTACACCCCGGAAGGTTAACGAATGATTCACCTGAAAATCAGCCACTGGCAACGGAGATTCCGAACTTGGAAACCATCATTTGTTCAGCTGTAACGTGTCGTTCAACTTTGGGGCTGTAACGTGTCGGCCCTAAAAAGGTTACCATTTCAAAAGGGAAAGGCAAATGTCTTCTGGCGCCACTATTCTTCAGGGGACATTCGTTTTCTAACGATCTTGTGCATCCATGCGTTAAAATCTTCACCCAAAAAATGCGTGGCATAAAAAATGATCCCGTCAGTTTGGACAGTATATAAGAAGACGTCAGGGTTTTTTGGTGAGGAAAAGATTGGAGTGAGCACATGTTTGCTGTATTGTTTGCCAGCGAAACAAACCTATTTTTTGAGACGAAAAACCATGGAATGGTGAATAGAGCTGTGAAAGATTAATGGGCCTCGAATGTCTGAAACAAAATATCCGAGGCAATACTCAAATGTGCTTGAAAGGTGTGCAGCCCAGTTTTGTATGTATATAGACCAGCCCAAATCAATGTTTCATATCTGGGGGAACTCTGTCCATGCTGAACATGAGTTTACAACGTTTTACATAAGCATCATCCACCATTTCACCGTTTCATCTTCATCCACTGTCAGCACATTAGATGAAACTTCACCATGTATCACTCCTTTGAAGGTTGGCGTTCTGTCAGTGGTCCTTCCTGCCGTGGCACACGAACTTCAAAGCTGCTGCATTGATACAGTAGCGCTTGCCTGACAGAAGGAAACTTGAAGGTGGCACTGGCTGCACAAATGCTGTTTTCAACCAATACTCCCCCGAAATTTAACATGGAACCTGAAAATGATGGTTTCCAAAAGCAATCTCCTTTTCCAGGGACTTCTTTTCAGGTTCCATGTTAAATTTCAGGGGTGTACTTAAATGACATCCTTTGGATTGTTGAAACATGTCCATACTCCCATGCTGAAACACCCGGAAGTTCAATTCCTCATTGAAATGATGTTACCTGTCACATTTAGACAAACAGTGTGAAAATATATCACTAGGTGCTGGTTTCATCTTATTTGAACATATGAATCAAATGGGATCATCATCCACAAGTACCGGTGAACATAAAGACATATTTGAAACCACCACCCAAATAAACCCAAAAACTTTTTTTAACTGTCCAAACAAACCATAATCATCCACCCCCCAAAAAAAAACAAAATCCATCCCAGGAATTGCATTGATCAGAAGGAAACACACATCTAGTTGGTGGTTGAACCAACCCATTGGAAAAATATGCGCGTCAATTTGGGTTCATCTTCCCCAATTTTCGGGGTGAACATAAAGAATCTTTGAGTTGCCACCACCTAGCGATGATTTACTATACTCCCTATATAATTGGGTAGGAAACGTCACCCCTTATATAACCCAACCAACCAACCTAGGAAATGTAGCCACCCACCCAAACCATGGCATGAAATGACGGCCCGCCTGTAGGACCCGGTCCATCATTGAAGACATGTCCCAAGTGTGTCATCGAGGCGCGATCCAAGACCTGGATTTTCCAATGGGTTGCCATGGGAAGAATCGTGGTAAATCCAACCTGGTGGCTGATCTTTGGATGTATATCTAGTTGAAAAAATATGAGTCAAATTGGATTTCCCCAATTTTCGGGGTACAAATCAAAAATCTTTGAAACCACCACCTAGATATATATATATATATTGTTGGTGGTTTCAACACTTCTAAAAGTGTTTCAAATTGGAAATCTTCGGGCCGAACATTTAAACAACTCATTTGCAGCCACTTTCAGTCCGCTTTGTCATTTGAAACCACCAGGTTGACTGGTTTCAGCCAAGACTATCATTTGAAACCACCTAGTTTATGTTGGTGGTTTACCATTCCATTCCGCAAATCTCTTTAGTAGCATTTCATTTCATAGGTTCTGAACCATGGATAGACTCAACGACCAACCTGAACCACTTGGCACCTCTGTTCGCCAAAAGATCTGTGGCAAGGTCTGGTCATGTTTTGGACACGTTGAGCTGTAAAGCTTGGGGGTGGGGGTTGCGGAAGCTTGTTTGATTGAGGTTTCCTGGTTCCCTTAATAGGTGGTAAGTGGTATATAATCCCCCAATTGGCAATATATAAGTGGTATATAAGTGGTATATACTGCCAATTGGGGGATTATATGCTACCTACCACCTATTAAGGGAACCAGAATCAACCGTTGAAAAATGAGAAAGGATTTTTTGAAAAAAAGTCTTGAAACAAAACAATTGATCTGCTCAAATTAAACACTTTTCTCACAATTTTAAAGCTGGCTGAGAACAAGTGCATTTCAGTGATCTGAAAGCGCGTTTTTCAACTTTCGAAAGATTTTGTGTTTTCAAACTGGGGGTCCCATATACATACGTAACACGATTTCAAGGTCTTCAAAAAACTAGCCATCCATTGCCTAGGCCCGTCATCCAAGTCATCCATTCACCCTGAACTCTACAAACAAACAGGCCAACCGGCCATGCGTTAAATAAGATCTACGACAAGTGCCCAACAAATGCCCAACAGTGAAACCAAGTACCCCAGGTTGTTGAAACAATGAAAAACCATGTAGAAATCTTAAATTGTTTATAATTTTTGGCAAGGTGCCCAGTACACACAAAATACTCGATGGGACATGGTGCATTAATGAAATATATATGAAATATAATATATTCCATAGCATCCGTGTATGGAAGATTTACTATCGTTTACCATAAACATCAACCAAATGTGGTTTTATATACCATACATGGATGGTATGGGTATTGAAGCAATCTGTTTTTGAACTTGGATTTTTACCCCTGCAAGCTTCCCAATTTTGTGGAGTTTTCACATGTTGAGGTGTCTTAGAACTTGATCGGAGCAAGAACGCTGATCAACAAACAAAGACAAAAAAACATTGTAACTTGTAACTATAACTATATACATATACATATACATATAAATTTATACATATTCTGCGTATACATGTATGTAAAGACATTTCAAACATTTCTAAATATACTATGTATAGCTACATGTATCTACTGTACATTATGTAATCTACATGAGATGCTCACAGGTTTATAGCGTTTGACCTAGGTGCCTCACCACTTGGAAGATCATTCCAGTTAGGTTCAGTGGTTAATAACAATGATATCAACAAGTCCCCCATAACTGGGGGCTATTCCCTTTCCAAAGTGGCCATTTCATATCTTACAAATGGGGGGTTAAGTCTTACCAACTACTTACGACTCCAATGGGGAGGATCCTCCAAGGCTTCCGGCTTCCCCCCCGGCTGCGTTTCAACCTCCATGTCATTGGGATCAGTGCGTTCCAAAACCAACTCACTACTAACAGGAGCCCAAAAACTGGGCCAGCCTGTACCACCTCAAGATCGGTCAATTCCGTTGCCAAAAAAAGCAGTAGGATTTTGTTCGGTCGAAGTATCCTTGATGAAAAAACAAAAGTTCTTGGTTTTAAGCTACTTGTTGTTGTTGTTGTGGTGGTGGTGGTGGTGGCGGTGGTGGTGGAAGTTAAAGTTAAAGTTGAGTAATGTACATGAAACATGGGTTTCTGGACGCCTCCAAGGCCTTCCCAGGTTTCCCAATGACTTCTCACCTGCTTGATATTTGGATGATGAACCAATTTCTCTTGGAAGCATGAAATCCTCCCTCCTTTTAGGTGATCCTTAATCTGGCGATGTGGAGTGATTGCTAGTGATGTACAAGAAGACCGAGATACACAACCTTTTTCTAACTAGTTATCTGCAAAGCAAAGAGTTCCATATGATGCGTCAGACTGTCAAGCCTGAAACTCCAGACTGTTCTGAGTTGGTTTGAATTTCTACTTCCCCCAAAAGCTAATACTGTTGATGGAAGAAATCCTGCACCACCTGGGATGTCAAAAACCCTGTAAATCATGTGATATTTACCATATCAACTGGTGTAGGATTTCTTCTATCAAAAGTATGTCCTCTGAAAAATCCTTGGAAAACGCAGGCCCTTCATTTTGAGTCCTGGCCCCTATAAAAGGGGACGTTTCAAACCATTCCAAAAAAAAACCATCGAAAAGGAAATTCAACTTCCCAACCAACTAGCTAGTGATTTCCAATTGGTTTGGAGTGTTCTCCTGTCTAAGAGCAACGGATCCTTCCAGGATGACAAGTGGTAATCAGACTCCTGATCTCCAACAGAAAAAGCCCCAAAAGGTTGTGAATTTCCAAACCCCTTCTGGAACATGTGAGCAACAAAAACCTGGTCGTATAGAGGAGTCATACTGCCCTTGGTTATGGGAATGAAAACAGCCTATGATGGGAATCCTGGATCAATCCAACCAGTGTAATGGAAATCTTGGATCTTTGCTTTTTCTGTGGCAGGTTTTGAATGGATCGAAGGATTTAGTTATCAGCATCACCAACGACAGTCATCACAGTCGTCAATTTCATTGACTGAAGGTGAAGGAGATGTTAGTCTCCCAACCACCAATTTTTCAGGGGCGAGCTGTTAGTTTTCGGAAGTGTAGATCTATTTTTTTGTTGGGAAAAAAACAATGATTCTCAAATTGATACAAAAGAACCTGATCCCATAGGATCCATGTATGGTATATTCACCTACATTTACCATAAAAATCAACCAAATGTAGGTAAAATATACCATACATGGATCCTATGGGGATTGGATATGCACAAATGATTCGCAAATTGGTACCTTTTAAGGAAATCCATTCCACAAACTCGGTAGATGTTTTCCGAAAAACACTGCACCAAGTGGCTGTTATACTTGGCCTTGGATGAAAAGAGTGCTTCACCTCTCACATAGCAAACAGTTCAAGGACGATCGTGGTGGTCCAGTGGTGTACGTTTGATGTGGTACAAATAGAACAAAACAATAACTATAGTTGGGTGGTTTTTCACCAACCCCTCTGAAAAATATTAGTAAAAAATGGAAATCTTCCCCAATTTTCGGGGTGAAAATAAAAACATATTTGAAACCACCACCCAGATAACCATTTCAGAGTTGACATCTGGCACTATAACTTAAACCAAACCTGATGAACACCTGAAGATCCAAATGATCCAATTTGCATGCAATAGGTGATAAATCATTATTGATTTGGATATATACATCTGAAATCACCTCTACCTATAAAGACCGTCTTCATGCTTTTTTCATTGCTCAAAAATCATGCTTTTTCGAAGACCAGATGCCCAATCCCCTCATACATTTCTTCATAATTATTTTCTTAAATTAAAAATATACACTGTCCATTGGCTCCAAACACATTCGCACAAACCAACAAAAAAACATGTCCAACTTCCTTCCCTCACAAAAAAACACAAGACCACGTGCCATTTCGGCGGGGTCATTAATGAACCAAAGGCACCGCTGATGGGCGACACGTAGACACCTTCATCCTTATTGTCCCATGCCTCGACATGTCAAGTACATTCTTAGGCTCCAAAAATGTGGTCAGAATGAAATGTTCACGATTTCGATTCTATAGGAATATGGCTTGGGTTGGAGACACCCCTTCCAGTAATAGTCACCACTCAGATTTTTACATTTCTAGATCAGGAGATCCAAAAAAAACAGTGCATTTTTTCCCACTAATACTGGGAAGGCGGCCAACCCTAAAAATATATCCATCATAGTAAGGAGTTTTTTTCCCCGTTGCTCAAAAGATATCTGGAATTCGTCAGTTTTTTGGTCTGAGATCAGATTTCCCAAAGCCTTAAGAACTTCAGTTTGAAGGAGTGAAACTGACAAAAACGTCAACAAAGCTTCTTTGTGTAGAATGTAGATGGAACTTTATATTGCTTCAAAAAAGAAAACGGCCCAACCTTTTTTACTAACAGTACTAACACAACCAAGCGAGATTGTCGGATAAAATCGATATGATCTTGTGAGACCATCGGCCTTTTGGTATTCGAGGTATCAAGCTATCCTATCTAGCTCCGATAGGTGGGATGTTGCCATGGAATGGTTGACTTCCATATATTCCCACCCAAAGGCTCCAGCGACCCTGAGCTGTGTCCAGTTTACCGGGTTTTCAAATGGGTGGGTTTTGCCTTCAAAACCGGTCTTGATAGCAAAAGAGATGGGAAACCCCGTTTTAGCATCAAACATCTGTTTTATAGTAGTGAAAAGGGGTATTGGAAGTCTTGTATCCGAGAATGGGTATTTACCCGGCAACGGTGAAAGTTTCTTGTTTTATAGAATTGAATCTAATTTCAATGTATTTCATGTTATTTTAATTGTGACACGCCTATTCTATTATAATCTTATTATAGACAAATTGTGAGCTTTTGTCAAACATTGTACACATACAATCTTTTTATTCAACTTATCTTTTGATGTATGAAACTAACTACATTGTGACTTTGAGGATTTCTGGGGTTCTGTAGCCCCGCATTTCGTAGGAAAACACATCAATCCTGGCTCCTTAGCTCCCCCAGTATCACAAGTTAGGAAAATTCACAAAAATAAACAAACAAAAAACAACATAAACATAAAAACACCGTTTGTTCTTCCGATGTTTCAATGTTACCCTCCCGAAGTTTAACATCGCCCCTGAAAAGTTACCGATACCCAATAGGAAGCCGGATCGTCTTCCTTTCAAACACCATTTTTGAGGGGCAAACAGTTAAACTTTGGGAGGGGGCGGTGGGATTGATACGCCGTTGATTATTTCACAACTCCCAAGGACAACGGGCCAATCCACGCCGTTTGGATGTTTGGGATGCAGCTAAAAAACACCTTTCCCTCAACTGGTGAGTTTAGTCCCAGGCACATAGCCATTCGTCGTCTTACCGGTGAAGGCCGGTTCAGTAGCTGCCTGGTGTGAATCGGTCATGTCTCCGAACAAAAACGGCTTGGGACTGCACGCCTGGGGGTAGCGGGTATAGGGGATGAAATACTACCCAGGTATCCATGGGATCCATGAGCCAATGAAAAAAGAAAGGCTCTTGTTTTTTGCAGGGATACCCCGATACCTCAAGGAGTACGGATCCGTATTGCAGGAAAAAAAAGATTGGCAAGCAAAATGGACAACATATAGACTCCCTGCAACTAACATAGCCTCTGAAAAATGGCGGCTAGCAAATAATCCTTTCCTTTTGAGTTTCGTCAGATTTTCAGGTGCATTTGCTGTTAGTTTCCGGGAGACTATACGTACTGTCACTTGATTCCTCTGGAAAAGTAACATGTTATTTCCACTCTGACTCTCAGCATTGGTTTCATGCCAACAACTTAATTACATACAGTATCTCTTGGAAAATTATTATAAATCCTGAAGCTCAACTAAACCACCATATCCACCATTTTAAGGCCATTTTTAATTTTGGGTAGGATGTCCCTTACTTTTCACCACCATTTGGGGCGAAACAAATTGCCGATAAATACCTGCTTCAAGCAGGAAAAAGAACCTTGACCTTTGATATCGCGTGAAAATGACCTGAGAACCTTGGCGCCAAGTGATTCGGGATGTCACCGGTTTTTCTAGCTTCAAAAACAACCGCGGTTGCTAAGTATGTCCCAATATAGATATATATCTATACATATATATATATATTTACACGAGTTGACACTCCCTACACTTAGGCCTTTCAAGGGCCACCCATTTTGCAAGGTGAAAATTTAAAGAGGATTGTTGATATAATAATTGATGATGTTTTGTGCAGCGCACCTCCAGCAAGACTCTTCGTTGGAAAGGGCCTCGTCTTCTGGTGAACTGTGAAGATGTTTCACTAGTTGGTACATAATTAAACCACCCATTTGAAAAAAATGCTCGTCTAATTGGATCATTTCCTTAAGATAGGGGTGAAAATAAAAAAGTGCTTGGAACCACCACCTAGTTCATCGAAATGAGACGAGAATCTCAGTGTTTTTTTCAAGAGATCGAATCTGCAAGGTGTTTTGCCCCAAAGCTCCTATGAAAAAACATGAGCCACATGTTTCGTGAGGTTTCCGATATCTTCAATCCAAACTCAGGTCTGAACTGGACCATATTAAGTCATTTGAAGTAAGGTCAACAAAAGGATGAACAAAGGTTGGTGTAAGTTCAAACATTTACCCAGTCGACTTTTATCATTGATTTCACCAAAGCTCGGTTGGTTTGGTCCCCTATGTATCTTGGTGAAGCAAGGCACTCAGCGGTTTTGCTGCTTCCTTGATCTCTGCATCACTCATCTCTGTAAACGCCATTACAGCGCTACTACCCAAAGTCAACAGCCTTAGGAAGGCTTGTCACCAGGAGTTTCAGGTACCTAAAATGGAGGTACTGAACCTTATAAGGCCATTTTGGGGAGAGGTTTTCCCTTACATAAGCCTTACATACAGCTTATATAGGTGAGTACCTCCATTTTAGGTACCTGAAATGTCTGGTGAGCTTGTCTGTGGTGCGGAAGGGGAAAGGCCGGTAGTTGTGATCTATGGGTAAGGATTATATACAAAAATAGAGTGTTGTTTGATGTAATTTACAGCTTTTAAAATGATGCGTTACATGTGAAACCAAATGTTTTTCAAATCTTTTGATGGTTTTTTGCACCTAGGAGTATAGCGAAAAATTACGTACTGTGTATCTTGTGTGTGTATACCTTCTCTGCTGACATGTCTACAGTTCGGATCGGATCTTTGGAAACAAGCAAAAAACCACCCTCTGAATCTGAAAAGGATCGTGTTGTTTTATTTGTTTTCTGGTTGGTGGTTTCAACCCATCTGAAAAATATCAGTCAAATTGGATTATTTCCCCAAGTAGGGTTGAAAAAAAAAAGAAACCACCACCCAGTTTTGCATTGACTCAAAGGATACCTTCTTTTTTTTCTCTTCTGTGAACCCTATAGAAACAATAGGAAGGCTTAAAAACTGCAACGTCCATGATCAGTCGGAGAGGTTGCAATATCTAAATGATCCATTCATTCTGAGCAAGAAAACAACAATCACAGTCCATTGTCTTGATTTGGTTTCCCAAGGATTTCCATTCCAGGGCAGCTACAAAAAAAAACTCCCCATCATGATGCTAGGGTAGGATGAGGAAGTCCTATACTTCATGCTTGGTCAGAACTTTTTTGGGCACCCTGAAATGTGATTCGCTAGCAACTGAAAACCATCTTTCTGACCCACAATTTTCACCAATCTCAAAAAAAATGCAACTTCAATTTTTGCAACGTCTTTGGGGGCTCCGGAAAAAAAAATCAAGACTCGGAGGTACAAAAAAATGCACCAACAATTTCACCAACCTCCAAAGGTATAAAACTCGTCAAGCCCCAAAATCCCTGAAAAAATAAGGTTTTGCAATTGAAAAGGGTATGCAGGAAATTGAATAGGGTCCTCCAAATTCAATCACAATCCTGAGAAAAGAAATAGGTTTGGTTCTTGTTCTAAATCAATTTGGGGATACAATTTGGAGTAAGCCAGACCGGAGTTTCTAAATAGGTTCCAATTCTCATGTTTAGAGTTATTGTATTCTACCCTAGTTTCCTCTTTGTTTAAGAGGGGGAATGATAATGGTGGGTCCCAACGGTTGGTTTTTCGAGAAAGAATCCCTTGAAGATGGGTGGTCCAAGTCCTGTTTGTTTATGCCATGTCTAGTGACGTTACTACTTTCCACAATGATTTATACTGGCTTTCAATCATCCCTAATCACAAAAAAAATCAGTGCTCAAAATTAGTATGTTTATGAATGGAAGAAATATTCTGGCATAAATGGCCAAGATTGATATTGAAGCGCGTGCAACTGAGGGTCCAGTGATGATGATGACGATGATGATGATGATGATGACGATGATGATGATGAAGATGATGATGACGATGATGATGACGATGATGATGATGATGATGAAGATGATGATGAGCAATGGTGGTAGTGAGGGCGATGGTGGGATGACTGGGGTGTGAAGCTGATTGGAGGGAGGGTGACCAATAAAACTTATGATTGTTTGAAATTTTGAATTTATTTTGAGACAAAACATGATATGTTCAAAGCAATAAACATGGACATGACATTGACCTACAGTATTCATATTCAGAACTCACATTAGGATGACAATGGTGATGATGATAATCATTTTGATGCCTAAATGCTTTATTGAAAAATCAAAATACTAGAGGATGAACCATCTGATAGTGGCAGTGGCAATGATAAAAATCGCCATGTTTCCGATCATGGTGGCGTTGGTGATGGTGATGGTGATGATGACGATGCAATGACGATGACGATGACGATGATGATGACAATGATGATGACGATGACGATGATGATGATGATGATGATGATGATGATGATGATGACGATGATGATGATGATGATGATGACGATGATGATAATGGTGATGATGATGATGATGATGATGATGATGATGATGATGATGATGATGATGATGATGATGATGATGGGGAATCTGATGGAGGGATGGAAAGATGGACACACAGAGGGCTGGATGGTGATGGGTGTATGGAGGAAAGGAGATAGAGGGATGGATGGCGAGATGGGTTCAGGGGGGGAGAGATGCATGAATAGAGAGGGAAGGGTTGGTGAAAGCAAACAGGATGATGATCACAATTGGTTTACTGTTGCAATTATGCTGGTGTATGGCAGAAAAAGAAATATACTTGAGGTGTGCAAGCCTGCTTGCAGATAATAGTTCGATAGATCCCCAATGTAATTCAATGATTGTACTTACAACAGCTGTTACATCCCAAATAGTTTGTCATGGAGTTTGATCCGAAACAACATAATTTTTGTTGAGAAGGGTAAAGTCAGAGTTTCTTGGGGTCTATCTGATGTGAATTAGGCTAAGTGTGAAATCACCATAGTAACCAAGACAGCCAGAAAAACCTAGAGTAATGAGCTGGTTGGTGAATGTAGCTGCTTGTTCAACCCCAAGGGACTTCCCGAAGAATTTCAAAAATTGAAAAGGGATTTGAAATGATGCAAAAAAGGGGTCCTAAAGCCCTTGCTGTGCTAGATGGGCACCTATGGCATATGGCTTTGGGTATCCAGTTCGTAGCATTCGTAGCCATTATGTGGTGTTTTAAGCAACTTACCGGTTTGTAAATCAGTATTTGCCCAGGGGTGAGGTTTGTAACATACTTACAATTGATATTTATTTCAAATCCAACAGCATTATTATTGTATTAATTTAAAAAAGATATTAAATATATAAAAGGTGATTCACCTGTTATAATAATCATGCTTTTGGATTTGTTTGAAAATCTATCCAATGATGGTCCATCCAGTGGGCTTTGGCGGGGTGGCAGGTGGTGAACCAGGGGATGATATGATGAGTCCTGAGAGTGGATCACAAAAGAACACATTTAGAAGTTTATTTACTTGTTTTGTTTGGGGGGGGGAGGGTCATCCAATATCTGGTGATAAGACATTCTACATCATGGTTTCTGCCACGACGATGAATGAACATATCTCAAAAAATGATTTCCACTAGGCAGTTTGCAAAAATGTTCTCTGATTACGTGCACTTCCAAATACCAAGTTAAAATTGATGCTTTTCAGGGACAATGATACGTATTAGTGTTATCTGAGCAAAGGGTTGTCGTTGGTGGATTTTTTTTTGCAAAAGAATGATTGGTGATCCTGATCACCTTTACATGGGTGCTGAGTAGAACTGACAGATACATTTCTATAAACCTATATTGGAAATAGGGCTTCTGGGTACAAGCAATTTTGGATACAAGTCTGATGATTGATGGTAGTACTTTAGTAAGAATACACTTAATCGAGGAAAGGGATCCTGTCAAATTCGCAGAAACGCCGCGAAGGGTAGCACCCCCAAAGGTGTAAAATCCCAATCCCCAATTGCAAAAAGTACGCAAATAAGTGGGCAAACATTTGCCCTTCTTTGCATAAGACTTTTTTTGGTTCAGTCTTGGTTTATTTTGTTCAATCCAACCCAGTTGTGATGGAAAGGGTTCAGGGTTCATCTGGGTCAGGGATGATGATTCTAAATTGAGATTCACTAAGAGTGGTGAGCACTATGCATAGTTGGGCATAGCCTTTCAATTGAGCGATCAATCGCGCTTGTTTGGTGTTAGTTTCAGGTCTGCTAAATTATGATAGAGTTGTACTCATTTTTGTGAGCTCAAGGGTAAACATCAAATTGTCAGTATCATCCTTAGACAAAATGAGGGCCCTTATCAATCTCCAGTGCAACAGAAGTTGGCACTGGTTTCCCCTGTGTTACCTAGATCCACCCTTAATCAATGTATATAAATTTTTGGTTTGTGGAGTAGTGGTTTGGGCGGGCCGAAGTGGCGGGATTGGGGTGGCTGGTGGCTGGTGGTGCTGCGCCAAAGCTAAAGAGAAGTGCGACCTGGAGGACTGTGATCGGATGGATGTGAGTTGGGAAAAGAGTACAGTATGCTGTCATCATGTCAATTCCATATCGTGAAACTGGCCCTGTTCTATCCTGGACTGCCTGATTTCAAATCTATCCCCTTCTTTGCCTGTCCTATCCCTTACTAGGACTTGGGTATCATCTTCAAAGTGGGAGGTGCTGCTTGCTGGGTTGACTTGGTGGTGAGGACTGGGATCTTCAGTCTTGGATGCGGGGTTGATTTTCTAGCACTTGCATCTCATAGGCCATTTCTGGTCCTGGAACTTCTCTGATGCCTGAACTGCTACATAGATTTTTTTTTCACACCTAAGAATCGATTTAGAATAGAATATCAAATTTCAAACTTAAGGATGTTTTTTGACAAGGGTATTAGCATGAACAATGTGCGCAGTGCGTAATAGCAACTTAAATGTGCATAGTTCCCACAATGGCATTTTACTGCATTAAACATATCCTGGGACCGACAACTTGTAAGCCATGGAGCTGCCGCCGGATGATATGGATGGACCCATTATTCCCATCAATTCTGAGCTGGCAACTCCAAAGCGGGCTAGCACAATCCAGCTTGCTAAGTCTCTAGGCTTGAAGCTCTTTAATAAACCATCAATTTTTATCAATGTTTTGGGGAAAGAATTCAATGACTCAATGCCAAGCTCCTTCATGTCCACCTCATCTGCCCCGGTTCCCGCAGCCCAGGCCATCTGAGGAAAAGTCCTTGGCTCCGGAGAAAGAGTGCTGCAAGAAGGGCTGCATCCTTGATTTTGTCCTTTGCAAGCAGCGTGTGGCATTTTTGAAGGAGACTTGGCAAACTGTTTGCACCAAACATCCCCAAAAAGAACTTTAAGGCATCTAAAACCTTAATTTTAGTCTTTGATCTTGAGTGTTTCTTGGGGTTGGCAATACCCAGGAACTTCAGGGCAAGTTGGGTTCTTTTGAGAGTGACGAAGAGATCAACACGTATCTGCTTGGCTTGCTGAAGCAAATGGAGAAAAAGGCCTGGCCTGTTAGACCCATAATCTGAATGGCCAGGATCAGAGATCAAATTTTAAAGTTGTAGGTGGCTTTTTGTTTCTTGCCCCTGGCCAGGATGGCAAGTTTCAGTATGAGCTATTGGGGTATAGCTTATGTCGCAAGGCTTTCCTGAATCTCCTGAACATCAATGCAAAGCGAGTTGCATAAATCAATTGATGAAAGTTTTCATTGTGTTTTGGCCCCTGTCCCCATAAATGCTGACCTAATATTCTGCTCGAAAAGAAACATAATCATAGTAAAATAGGTCATAGTAAGTATAATGGTGATCAATTAAACAGTTCATTTTTGATCACCCACAGCCTTTCCTCTAAGGTTAGCAGAATTACCAAGGCGGTGGAGACGTTTGAGGCCAACCAGGTCCCAGTTGACATGCGGAAGTTCAATGGCAAGCAGAACAGTGACAAGAGCGTTTCTGCTGACACGTTTTTCAGCCACTACTATCAGCATGTTGTCCTTTGATTGCAACCAATACTTGTGTTGTAACAACCAGTCAGTCTTTATCGGTTGCCACTGGTTTATCCCCTGATATTACATGAGAGTTTGATCGCAAGTACAATTTAGCCCAACCCAATCCCAAGGCGGAAACACTGGCTGAAACACCTGCTGTTGACTGTGATCCCTATGTGTCAAGCCTGCACCAGAGTGGGACCATCATTCCAGGCTACTAATGGAAACCAAAACATTTAGAATTCAACCCCATGGAAAATCTGCAGTATATAACGTTTAAGATTACAAGGTTTAAAAGGGACTCAGTGACCCAGACTTAGTAACCTTTTATTTGCCCTGCCCTGAAGGTGAGCCAGCACCAGAGCTTCCAGCAAGTGTCCTTGGGCTTCAGCCTGAGCTTGCAGAAGTCACAATGGCCAAGACCTGCGATGTTGTTCGGGCTGGTCATGGGGGCATCATGGGATCCAATGGTCACCAGACTGTGACTTAAGGGTAACACTATGTTTTTATTTCTAGTCTTTTCCCAACAATATAGGATGCTGGAAATAGATGAGTAAGGGATGAAGTGTCCATATTTTTTTTGGTGCTCATGAGTGTGCATGAGGTGACGTTCAGGTGCGGCACATTAATCACATGACCATGGAAGCATGGCACTCTGAGTACATTGGTTGGTGTGAAGCACATGGAACTCCAGAGTCCGATCGTTGTAGCACCCGAACCTTCCGGAACACTTATGACCAATACTGGAAATCCATCCTCAAGATGCGTGAGATTTCTCAGCATGCAAGGTGGGAATTGAAAAACCATGACTCAATACTAAATGTTAAAAGTGTGTTGGTGTTGTCATTTGTCAAAAGTTTAAGTAACACTCAGACTTGAGTATCTTGAGTATCAGGCCAAGTTTTACTATACCCCACTGGTGATCTTAGGGATTACTGATTACTGATTACTTCCCAAAAACTATCCCCCAATGTCATTTTGGGCAACATGAAGTTCACTGCCCTCAGATGTGCTACGTGTGCTGAATTTACACAACGCATTGGGAGGGCCACAAAAACGGACCTTGCACAATTACAACGTGCGCAGAGTGAGCACATTTCCAATGTCAAAGCGCATCGTGTGTTGATGGCCAGATTAGCAAATCTTAGTGAGCAATCTACACAGGGTCAATGTGCGCAGAGCCTTCTCATGATCAGCTTGGATGGGCTGGACCAAGCGAAAACACGCTGGCCCAGAAACTTGGCCAGTAGTAAGGTGCTTGAACGCTTGTGGAGGCCACAAATGCATCTCATTGCATACATATGCTGGGGAGTACCTTGGATTTCAGTATTATTGGAGTTGGAGGTAAATAGCTTCAAGTTTCTGTTAATATAAGGTCAGTGATTTTAGATACTTTATGAAAAAAACATCGGAGTCAGTATGTTCTGCCAGGGGGCTTTCTCAACTAAGTGCAAATTGTTTTGGGGTCTGGATTTCATGTCAACTCTGGGCTGTATATGTTTCACCCCAAGGTGTGCGAGGGCTTTTTCGTGGTAGATGCAGATGTAGCAAAAGACTCCTCCACGGAGCTAACAGTCTTGGAACAAATCATTGACTTTGCAATGGAAAGCCTCAATCATCGGAACATACAAATGCCAGAGCATTTAGTTATCGAGGTGGGGTCTTTGGGATTGATAAGCCTTCAAACTGTGATATTGACATGATGTGGTCTTGTAACTGCGACAAATGTTTCAACTTCGGGTCCTTATTTCAATCAATCACTTAACCCTGCTAGGTTGATAACACTTGCAGAGAAGGAAAGAACCAAATATGTGCCAAATGGTCAGCAACTGCTGTAGCACGGCAACGGTTTCTAGGCTTTGACTTTGATTTATTGTCCAGTTTGGTGCTAAAACTATTTTGATATTGATTGTTCAAATCCCACATTGCAACAAAAAAATACTGCTCTCAATTACAGTCTTCATTTTGATTTCCAACCATGACTAATAAGGTTCAAAAGCGTATGGCATGTGTTCGGCGAGGTAGGCCATACGCACAACGCTGTTGATCAAAGACTTTCAATTGCTGCATCACTCTTCTCCCACCAAAGCACCATTGAGACACCACGTGAACCTTTACTTATTTTGGCTGAGCAATCATTTTGAAATAATAATAGCTTTAATTATGTTTTCGTAAGGATAATGTGCTTTTAGACCATTGATTGAATATTTTCCAATGCTGTTGCAACTCCTTTCCCGAATGGCTACCCAGGACTTTTTGAAGGTCCTCGACACGCAGTTCAAACCATCCAAGGGCAGGGAACTCCGAAACTGTATGTTACATGGGTCTCTGGATTTCAAGGGCTACTTCGAACAGTATAACTTGCAGGTCTCAGGTTTAGTTCCCAATGCCCGTGCAAAAGAAGGGGACGAGACCCGTGTAAACCATTCTTGGAGGTTCATCCGTCGATGTGACCCCTGGCAAGTATACACTGACTGTTCTATTCAAAAGTTTTTGATCGTTTTTCTATTTGACTATTGCATCTAACTCTTTAAAGTAACTTGACAGGCCCTGGGGGGAATTTCAACATTTTGGAATTTCGTTTCTCTGAAATCAGTCCCAAGAGGATCATCCTGAAACCAAAAGCATTCCCATCCAAGGATCTGCCAAGCCTGGACCAGAAGAATGGTGAGCCATGGACACCAATGGAGATGGAGGTTTGCGATGTCAAGCCTTGGGGCTGGGATATGTAAACCAATTGTGACCACTGTGACTGTGGTGGGTTCCAATGAAGTGACTAATATCCTTAGTTTGTCAAAGCTTCAGAGTTCAAATGCTGAGTCTTGAGGTATCAGTACTTGGGTCATGGGTTACTAGTCTCAGTCTAAGTCTACCTCCTTCAAATATGTTGAAGACCCTGGTCAGGGACATGCTCGACATGATCATGATGTCATTCTACTGGTGAAAGAGCTTACCAACAGTTCGCAGTTGTCCCAGCAGCCTCAAGTGTTCCTACCCCACATGATGCTGAGCAAGCTTAAAGATCGAATCAGCCCAGCTCTCCGGAATGCAATTGCAGAACGTGCATGCAAAGAGTTACTGGGTCATATATTTTCCTTTCAAGACAGTAACTTTCATGTCTTTCATGTCACTGCATCATCTTGGGAAACAATGTAGTAATGACAATTATTGCTGTCCCCCAGAATTGACAAGCTCTTATCTTGTGCAATCATAATAGCAAAAAATTCACCAGCTTTGACCCAGGTTTCTGCGAACAGCTACTGTCCTGGAAGCTGATCCCTGGAATTTGACTCAAGCAGCTGAAGCTTTGAGAAACTGGGTAGCCACTCACTTGAATTATATTTGATATGTAAATCTACATTTTCTTCAGTGGCTTTTTAGAATCTGGGCTGGATGTCACAAAAAAAAACTAAGTATGAAAATTGAATCTACGTCTTGTCCAAGATCGTTTGGGCCATGTAAGGATGCAAATCAGAAAGGGCTTGCACCTCCGCTTGGTTTACCTATTTGGATGAATTCTGATGTGATCCGCCCTATTGGGGTCATGCCTGATCCTGCTGGGTACCTTGCCTTTTCATATTTCAAAGATGTGTTATAATTTGTTGAATACATACAGGCTTTAACTTTTGTGTCATCCGTATGTGATTGTCTTTTTAATGTTGGCCTCATAGATAGATGATATTCTTACACATTGGACATCTAAGATATCTAAGATTGATGTAGATTGACATTATACTATTACTTGGTGAACATTCATGACAGTATGATGACCTATTGAATCACCTCCCATCATTGCTCATCCAAGGTGGGAAAAGTATGCTCCAGGTCCCGTGCGGCAAGTTCAGATTCAAGAGGTGAAGCCATCACCTGCTGGTGGTGAACAGCCAAAAGGGAAGGGGCGTGGTCGTGGCAGAGGGCGGGGTCGTGGCCGAGGCCGAAAATCAGAAGAACCCCCAAAGAGTGATGTTCCATCAGGTCCACCTTTGGATAGTGGGGCAGAACCAGCTTCATCCAAAAGTCGGAAGAGAAACCCAAACAATGGAGATCTTGGTCCTGATTTCTTTGATGGCAAAACCAAAGGTCCCCAAAGTGTTGTTCCAACCACTACTGTAGTTGATGAACTTCTTGGTGCTGATCAATCTGGTGGGATTCAGGATGATGATGATGAGAATCCACAGGGGCAAAAGCAAGTTGATAAAGCACCCCCCAAACCTGTAGAACCTGCAGGCAAGGTTTTGGGGTGCCCACGGTGCTATTTCTCTAAGAATGGTTGCAGTGTTTGCCGTCGTCCAGGGTACACCCCACGTGGCTCATATGGCCCAAGGGTGCCCAAAGTAAAAGCAGCAGCAAAGGCAAAGGGGAAGCCAAAGGCAAAAGCTAAGTCTGTAGCAAACAAGATTTCAAAAACACCTGGTCGGGGGAGAGGCCGGGGTAGGGCTCGGAAAGCTTAAGCTTGAGCTATCACCAAAGTGTCCTTTTTAGCATGGTGGAAACCATCATCATTGTGCTCTTTGGGGTCCAAGGCTTTTTGGCAAATTTGCCCCGGGGAGTTCCAAACCAGGATGTCAATGTTCTCTATAATAAATTCAGTTTCATCTTGTTTTTTATTTTCAAAAACTCTTCTCCACCAGCTTCATGATTGGCAACCCCAGGGCAAAACCGCCAAGCACTTGATATGGGTGTAGAGTGTAGTGAATGTGGATGCATCTTGCTCTAAAGATGGCGTTTGGAGATTGAATCTTGTGTTCAGCAGCGTGCTTAAAAAAAACTTTGCAAGTGGAATTTGCATACCCAATCGTTTCTTAAAAAAGCAATAAAGGTGAATATGTTAAGGTCAACTTCATATATAAACATATTAGAGACTCTGCATTGTTGCCATGTTGGAATCTGATTGGACACTGCAATCATCATGACTTGATCATGGAAATGAGAACTGATAAAATCTTTTTCTGAGTTCTGAGTTGATCATCTTATCCTGTGAGTTTCAGCTGTGAACCATGCAATTGTCTTCAATGGACACCTTCTGGTTTCAAGGATCTTAGCTGTGAAAGGGGTTCAGCCATGCTTTCGAAACTTGCGTTGCCCCCTGATGATGATGATGGCTTGGATGATTTTAACTTTGGCATAGCTTCTAGCTCTTCCGGGGCTAAGGCTAAACCTAAGCCCAAGGGCAAGGCTAAGCCCACGACCAAGAAAAAAGGATTCAAGGGGGATGCTCAATCTGAATTTCATCTTCCCCCAGATGATGATTGTGATCATGATAGTCTTTTTCGCCCTCATCAAATCAAACCCAATGCCAAGGGGAAAGCCTGTCCAAAATTGGTTTCCCAGCCGCACCTGAAGAAACCTGCAGCAGCACCTCGTGCAACTCGTGCTGCTAGTAGTGCAAAGGTGAAAGAGGATGACGAGGCCCTGCCGTGGCATGATGAGCGTTTGAAAGATGCAGCTGCCCAGATTCCATCCCGAGTGGACATGCCCTTTGAAGACCTTTTGCCTCTTTATCGGGGGGAAGTGAAAACACCTGACGGAAAACGCTGCGACCTTTGGGAAGTGTTTAGCATACCCCGACTTGGACCAGTGATTCGAAAGATGGGTGGACAAAGCCTTAGATCCTATGATTTAGCACACTATTGGGATCTATCTGAAGATCGGTACATGCGGTTGATGATTCAAGATATTGGGTTGCTGAAGCCAAAGTTCATCTTTCTAAGCCCACCATGTCGCTATCTTTCGCCCCTGATGCATTCGAACTGGCCCCGGATGAGAAACTATCAGAAGAAAATCATGTCTTTGACAGAAGGGCTTCATCACCTTGACCTATCGATGTGGGTTGCTGGATTCCAGATATCACAAGGGGCACTGTTCGCTCTGGAACATCCTGATGCTTCCTTAGCATGGTCCAGGAAAAGTGTCACTTTACTCTGCTTTGTGTTTTATTTTGTGACTCTAAGATATCATGTGTTTTGACGTTGGTTTGGTAAAATCCAAAGCTTGAATTTTTGAATAAGTATAATAAGCATGAAAAAAGCTGGAGCTTTTGAGATCCCACCATCAGGGTTGCACTCTTTCGTGCCGTTTCCTGCCTCATCCAAGGTGATGAAAATCCTGGAGCATCCTGACTGCTTTTTGGCGCAATTCGATCAATGCATGTTTGGGCTGAAAAGCCCCAACGGAACTCCCATGAGAAAGAGAACCAAAATTCTCACAAACTGCAGTCAATTTCGAATTTTGGATCAACAATTTTGCGATCAGTCGCATCAACATGTTCAGATTCAGGGGTCGGAGAACGGAGTGAGGCGATCCCAATTTGCCCAAAACTATCCCGATACCCTTGTTGAAACCCTATGCCAATTCATTATGGCAGCAGTTCCCAAGGAGGATTGATCTTTGGAACTGACATGCTGGTCAAAGGGTCTTAGGAACTGACATGCTGGTCAAAGGGAGGGAAAACAGGCCACTGAGTAGTATGATGCGCTTACAGTATTCAAGTATGAACTCAGCCATTGACCACTGTAACAAAGTCAGTCCATGTTAATTAAGAGTCTGATCTGTGCATTGGGTATTTCTGTGATGTTTTGTTCAGCCTCTCCCCACCACCCTCAACACCTGCTCGATCTTTGTCAATCGCCAGGTGCTCAATCACTTTGTCAAAGTCTGGGGCCTCAACTGGTGATAGATAGTGCATGGGCTGTGCACCATGTGTGGCAATGAGATGGTCCAAGTTTTCAATTCCAAAGCTATTAGGACCATTGTAGATAATGATGGTAGTAATGTTACAACTTACTCACAATCTGAGTCATAATAAATTGACAGTTGGCAGTTACCCCAAATCAATTGCATGCGGTTGATCTGGGGATACAGGGGCTGATTCTCACCCAAAGATCGGAAGATTTCAAAATATTTCGGCGGATCTTTTGGTTTCAGTGACCCCAAATCTTTTGCAGAATTCACTCTGAAGAATTTTGGATTAAGTGATTGCTGTTTTCTTCTGATCTCACCACCCATATTTTGAGACCCAAAGATCGGAACATTTCATTTGAAATCTTCTGATCTTGGCATTAAATCATTGGGTTTTTAAGTTTTCTGCTGATCTACCCCCCAAAAAATCTGGAACCAAAGATCAGCAGATTTTTCCAAGTTCACTGGGAAAGGGCCTACATCGGAAGATTTCAAATGAAATCTTCTGATCTCCCCCCCTAAAAATCTGGACCCAAAGATCGGAAGATTTTTCCAATTGACAATGTTCATGATCATAGGTTTGAGAATTTTCTTTTAGATCTTGAGACCTTATTCCCATTGACTGATTCACTAGTTTCAAGCCTCTCACTTGGCAAATCCTCCCCTCTCTCCAGATTGCACTTGGCTCAAAGCAATCCTCAAAGAACCATTGAGTGTCCTGTGGTCACCATAGCGGACATGTTTGAACTCCCGGACGGGGAAGACGAGGAAATGCTTGAGGATTGGAGGGATATGTTTTCAAACAAAAAAATATGGATTCAAGATTATGATTTTTCATAACATGATATTCATGACCTTATATCATGTTATTATTCAGTATCATTTTCATTTGTGTAGAAATAATAAACACATGTTTAATGCTAAACTGTTCTATGATTGTTGATTGTGGGTTGCGTGAGGAGGAAAGGGCATGGGGTGCCCCAAGTCCAACCAAAGAGATTCCTGATACTGACATGGATGGGCAAAGCACTGTAGGTGGGGATGATTCTATTATGTCTACATCGGAATCTACAGCAGCTCCTACCATTTATTCCACTGTGAAACTCAACCAGAAAGAGCGGGGGTATGATGAAGCTTTCCAAGAATTCAAGCGTTCCTTGGTGGGGACACTTGATATAAACAAATTTGTTCATTTGCATCCAATGTTGAACCCAAACTTAGATTAATGCAAAGATTTGACTGACCCAAGACCTAGGCTTTGGAGGGTGTCGACAGTACATCCATTCAGTATTCCCTTCCAAAGCAAGCCGAGAGAAAGATCTTCCCCGTGTCCTACGTCAAATGGTGCCAGTTGATTCCACTGTGTCATATTTGGTTCAACACCCATTGCCATCAACCTTACCAGGTGCTCTTAGTCGAATTAACATTTTTTTTTCCTGATGACTAATTTTGATTTCCAAACAAACATAAGAGACTAGCATGTATTTGACTGAAATTCAAATGGGATCATGTAAGGCTCAGAGGATTCAGTGGAAAGCTTTTCCCTTCATCTAGCGCAGTTCAGCACAGAACATGAAGCAAGTCTACGTGAATGCACAGGGCTGGAGGTATCACGAAAGTTGGTCAATCAGTTCAGTGCAGATGGATTTGTGACAGCAAGTGAACCCATCCTTACTCGACTGCTGGAATCTTGATGACTGTTTTTACTTCAGGTTTGTATTTCACTAGTATGTTTCCCACAGTTTTTTAACAGCCTACTGTATCATCAAATTTTCATCAGTGGCCTTGCTCAGGATACTGAGAAGTCCAAGGGTGATGCAATTGATGATGCGCAAGTGGGCTTCCTCAAAGGTGCTGGGAGGATTCACACAGCGATTGCGTTGGTGATTTATCTTTGGCGTCGGGGTGACAAGGTGGGAGTGGTTTGAAACAGCACCAACCTCCCCATAATCTCTAAAAACTTTAAACCCCTGAAATCAAAATGAGCAATGAGCATTGTCATCTGAAATTAGTTGTCCCGAAATGGTTAGATTTGGACAGGTAGCGGATCATCTTCTGGTGAGAGGTTTGGCGAACATCCGATGCAAACATATTAAGCTTGGTGATCGGAAAGCTGAGTTGTTCCATGTCGTCATTCAGTTCAATTTTTGGGTATTTTTGGGTTTTGTTTTAAAGTGTTTTAAGACTGAAATCTGAACATTGGCTGGGCAACCATCAATGCCCCGTCATTTGTGCATGTACTTTGGGGAATCTCAGGTTTCATAATATGAAACTCTCTGTGCGTGGCAACATCCGTCGATCTCCCAATGTGGTTAGCTGGACCTACTCCTTGCTGAATGTTGTGGACAAAAAGGATTCCAGTGGTCTCATTAAGAAGTGGCAGCTCATCAAGTAAATGGAGCTATGCTTTCTTTTAAATTTGTTTCCAGCAAATAGTTTATAGTCTAAAATGATCCGTACAGCGGGGTAACAACCTTCAAAGCCCCTCAATCGTTCTCCCATTGAAACATCCACCTACTTTGAAATACGAGGAATGAAGAAGCGTCCCCTGATGACCGCTTGGTGGGGCAAAAGCGATTGGCAGTTCAAACAGTTCTAGATCTTCCTGAACCATGTCGAGACGAGCTTTTTGGGATTGTCAGTCTCTTCAGCTGGGAAGGTACGATGGGTGTACTTTCAATGTTGAACTACCTTCTTTAATTGGACAAAAATTAATTGAGAATCACCTAAATTAACAGAGATGAAGTCAAAGGTTGTAAATAAATGGGGTGTTTTTCTGACCATTCAAGGTGGCCCATTATCGGATGACTGCTTAGTCAGCAAGAAGCTTATTCCAGGCTATTGCTTTGTCAAGGTTGGCCAAAAAGGTCTGACCAAGACCTCTCCCTGGCTTTCACGCAGTAGGGTAACACCTGCATCAACATCCCTGACCTTTCGCATGATAAAATCCCAGCATCTGGCTACCAGAATTGACAACAGAAAGAGGCTCACAAGAGGACAGGTTGAGGAGAAGTGTGCTGTTTGCACATTGGCGTGTCCTTTGGCCATTTGACAATGTTTTATTTATCAGGGCTTAATGTATTGTACCTTTTAATTTGGTGATAAAAAGTAATTTCAACACCAGGTAGCTTCGAGCTTCCTTCTCCCCATCATCCGTCTAAGGTGCACTGGTGGATGAGATAGTGGCTGAAGTTCCAAATGTAGAAGTAGCTCTCAATGACGAGTGACTTGTTGCTAGAATTTAGATTGTTCACTGTAAATTATTCTATCTAATCTATCTATGTTTTTTTTAATCTTTTGGGGAATTATTACGCTAATGCCCTCCAACAAGAAAAACAGGATTGATGTTCCGTAGTTTTCAAACCTTCCTGCACTTGCTTCAAGGTTTCTGTCCAAGCTTGGGGATGGGGACCTCAAGCTGGAAAGGGACCTTCAAGCTGCGATTTTGGAGAAAGACCCAAAGTTCACTGCCCGTGACACTGCGAGCATCTTGGTAGCTTCTTTCAGGTTGGGACTTTAATTGACTCTCCTATAATCTCATTTGTTTGTAACCAGTTGCTGGGGGATCATAGAAGTCAGCTTGGAAGGTGCTCTGATTGCTAATGATGATTTTCTTTTAGTCACCCATGATGCTGAAATGACACCTTCTTGGGTGAAAGTTTTCGCATGTACCTCACAGGTCCTCAAAACAAGTCCTATTCTCAGGTATTTCACCAACTCTTCAATGACCCCTTTGGTTTTGGATATTTTCCATGTAAGGTTTTCATGTTTTCATTAAATTCTGATGTTTATCTCTTATTGGATCCTTATTAAAATGTCCCTGTCAGGCTACCGGCCTTTTTCCCTGAAAAATGATTCCAAGACTCTTTGGGTGCAAAGATCATCAAAGAACTTGCTTTCTCCTGGCAAGGCATTGCAGCAGTTCTTGATGCTGTCAAACCCGCTGGTGTGATGGTGCCACAGCAACTGGAAATGGAAAGCAATTCCGCAAAACTTCGGGAAGGAGTTTAGCTTATTGATGGGTGAGTTGGAATATGACTTGAAATCTTTCAAGGTATGGCAAAGGAAGCTCCAGGATTTTGACATTAGAGTTCTTTCCCAAAAGGATGACTGGCTCATGAAGCGCCATGCTGCTGCCAAAGCAGCCATGGAAGTCTACATGGAATCTAAGGTAGGGCTTGGGGGAAAACCAACAATACATAAAAATACAACCCAATTACTGTATGTATTTTTCCAAACAAAAGCAACACAAATACTTATGGCTTCCTTTCCACAGGTTGGCAGGATGACTTGGCCGGACAAGTTTGGAACTGGATCTGCAGCTCATGGGGTCTTGGTGGATATGTTGAATGAGTTGAAAAAGGACATGGATGAGTGGATGCAACGCAAAAAGCTTTCCAAACAAGTTACTTGAAATTTGAAAGGATTGCTCATGTTTCTTTGTTGACCCCTGAACTTACAACAAAATGGCTGGGAAAAACAATCAAAATGTCTTACTTTCTTTTGAATATAGTTGTGGGCCAGGTTACTCTGATTGTTCTCAATTATACTGCCCCTGCTCTTATTAGAGAAGACGTCCAATCAGTGTCTAAGAAGTTGGTGGGGCAAATGATGGACAGCGCACCTGAAATGACAGCTGGATTGTTCCTGGGGCCCACTTTTTCCTACAAAGTTGGCACGTTGTTCAATGATGAATTTCTGCTGTTGAAGGGGTTCAACGACTGCGGAATCCATGTGGATTTGCAAGCTCAGTTGATCTTTGACCCCAAATCCAAGAGTGACACTTGCCTCTAAGAGTGAGGCTTTTATTTTTGCTCTTTGAGTACTTATTTCTGATTCTTAGATTATCTTAGATTGGCCACAGGTAATAACCTCTCAGTGATGAATAAGGTGTGATGTAAAAATCAGTTCAGGATGCTCGGGATGCTCGCCCTTTGGTATATCCAGCTAGAATTTTGGCACCGTCCCAATTTGCCAAGCAGTGGGAGTGGAAACAGGGTAGCTTCTTTAAGCTGCGCCGCAACAGTGTGGAGGCAGCACAGGTGGCTTCGAAGGACACAAAGTGTATACAAAAAAGTAGGGCTACGAAGTCAAGTATCTTATAACTACAAGACTTAAGAGATCCTCATTGAACAATACTAAGTTACAAATGATACTAAACGATACTACAGTAAATCAAAGTATGATACAAACCACCTTGTGCAAATTAGATGCAACCTGATTGCAATTAAAATCACCTCGTGGACCATCCTGGGTGAAAGTCTGCCCATCCCATCAGGACCTGGAAGTCCTCGAGTATGACACAGGGTCTCTTGTTCCTTTGACAGTGGACCAGGAGAAGTCTGCGAAAGGGTCCATGAAATACTCGCAAGTGGGGAAGGATGCTGCTCAGAAGCTTCTTTCATCCATGATCGCTACTTGTCACAGATTCCCTGAAAGATTTTCATGTTGATATATTATTTGATTAAACTTCTGGACCCCTTTCCAATGTCAAATTTGCATGCTCAAAAACTCAAAACATGATTTATTTTGTATTGCAAGTGGAACCATAGTGAGGATGGAATCCCATTTGATACTTCAACATGCTTGTTGGTGTTGGATCTCACGCCCCTATGCAATGACTTTGCGAAGGGGTTCATTGAATTGGAACGGCAATCCAACATGCCAATGAAGTATGTTGGCATTTCGGAGGCCAAAGAACTGGATTGGCAGGTGGGTATGCTTTCCCAGCAAATCATTGAGGCATACCTTCAAGGCTCTATGACACCCCCAGCTGGTGTTACAATTCCGGAGAAGTCTCCCCCAAAAGAGCACTTGGATGCGGAGCCTGAACCTCCGACCTTCAAAAAACTTGTTTTGACCAAGGTGACTTTCTTTTGCAAAACAGTCCAATTTTGGGGTTTTATTATATATATATATATGTATATTATATATGTATATATATATATTATGATATATATTATGGATATGATAGATATAAGTATTTGAATCCAAAACAAAAAACCTTGAACTACTTAGTAAATAGGTAGGTTCTCAGGGCCTGCTGGGGTTCCCTTCACACCTTCTCCCGCAAGACTCAGGCAAATCCTGCTGTGGAAAGCAGCTTGAGTGTTCCTGAAGCTCTGGTCAAAGCTTGGCATCAAGATGCCAAACATGGTCAGGAGTTTCGGGCCATGGTTGATCAAATTTCCGAGCAGTTCAAACAGGAGGACGGGAAAAAGGTCAACAAGAGAGCCTTCAAGGCAGTGGGGTCTACAATCCAGGCCAAGGCTAAAGCAGCCAAAACAGGTGCAGTAGACATGAGTGGGATCAACACCAAACCAGTCAGTGAGGAGCCAACCACCACTTCTCTTATTGTTGAAGCCAACATGCTCAATTTGCCGAATTGCAAACTGGTTATCCGGGGTGGTGGCGTTGTCTATGTGAAGAACACAGGTGATACCAAGGTGTTTGGGATCCTTTTGAAACAAACTTTGAAATAGTGACATAGTGGTGGCCAACTTGAAAACTTAGCAAATATGTAGTAATTATCCCAACTTAGGTGAGGATTAATTCTGTTCCCACTTTTTGTCAGCTTTTGTATGGGGTTTCCATTGCTTCATCCCAAAGGTCAATATTCCCGATGGCTTGGTGATTTGTGGTTTTGGCAAAGGGCGCTTCAAAACTGGCCCTGCAGAGGGTGACAATGAAATCAATTTCAACATTGAGTCTGCTGATGTGAAAGCTATCATGGATGGTGTCTGCAAGCCCTTGGCAGACTACCTGAATGGTAAGAGGCAATCAGCTCCAGACAAACCCCCCCTTTGCTACCATGGAGCTTCTTATGATACTGAAAGTCACACTTGGAAAGTCAAGCAAGAACCTTGAATGTTTCTTATGGGGTTCAGTTTCTTGATGTATTCTTCTTTGATTGAAATCCAACTTTGATTTTTGTGTATCTCAGTGGGATGATTGTCAATAACCTATTAATCTTACTTTGGGTTATGGCCACCCTCCCAACCACCCTAGTGTTTTGTCCTTGCTGTGCCAAGGAGGACAGCGTGACGTTCACTCCTGTCATGGATGAGCCAATGGATTCGCAGAGTGCATGTGGGAAGGCATGCAGCACGGTGGCATGGAGCAGTGCATGCACAATGGTGGTGTGGCACTACAGGTCGACTCTCCAGGGTTTGCAACCGATCCGTCCTGTTGTGATTGCTACTAGGGATTTGGAATTGGAGCCTGAGAAACTGCTGCTCATTGAGTAAATCCTTTCTTGCTGTTAGTTAGGTCATGTTAGGACCAAAATGGAATCTATCAAAATCAAAGAATCCTCCTCAGTGGAAACTTTATTGCCAGCAGTCTCCATGCAAACACCTGGGCTCCTATGAGCTCATGATTTTGATGTGTGTGCCAGCCTAGCTCACAACACTCTTGGAGGTTCCAGCAGTTATCCGTTTCAAAAGCCAAACCCCCCTAATAAAACAGACCCTTGACCATTTGAACAAGAAACAATTTCTGGTATCAACATAATCATCATGCTGAAAACCAAGCATATTTTCTGAAGCTTCGCTGGGTTTGGCTTGCGTTTGCTGGAACAAGTGGAATAACATGGTGTGAGCAATTTGGTGAAAAGGATGTGTTCAATATTTTTGGTTGGGTCCACCCTGAAATTTTGAAACCACTTCCAACCAATCATAGCAATTATTCTGGGTTGCAAACATCTATGTTGCAAGAACCTCCCGGATACCGGATGCCCAGGCTATAGTCCTCCAGTTGATGATGTTGTGCCACCCAGTCCTTGTGACGGTGGATGGTGGGCGTGGATTAAGGAGTTGTGATGGATGGCCCCTGAAAGCAAACTATAATTATTGATAATTTTGTTGTATCTTATGATAAATCTGCACTAAGGGGTTGGGCAGTCAAGATCTTCCCCATGTACTTTTTTTGGTAGTTGTGCATGAACCTTTTTTTCTGGTGACTTGACTTTGAAGACATGGTGGAATATGGGAATCGTTACTAGTAAGATGGCGTGGAATTTGAACCCTCCCAAATATTCCAGGGGTTGTTAGGGTGAACAAGACTCTGATGTGGTTCTATCACCCACTTGTTTCTGATCGTTGTTCCGTGAACACTTTTGCCATATGGGAATTACACAAGAAACAAGTTTGTTGTGGTTTTTTTCAACCCAAATTTAATACTCTACCTTCATCTTTGTGTCAAGGACCCTTGCTTCTAGCAAACTCATGCAAGCAGTGAGGGTTGAGCCCTTGATCAAATATGGCATGGTATTCCTGTGAACATGGTATTATGGTAATATTATGGGAAATCCTTGAAAAATGATGATGGCAATAGCTATTTTCTGGGAAGCCCTGAAAAGTCGTTGAGAGCCTTTTAACAACAAGTTCTTTGAGTGATGGTCATATCTTCAAAATAATGAGCTGCAATGAGCATGCGTGTGCTTAGTGAGGAAATGTATTTCTTTAATGGTAATGATTTGATGTGATTTGATTCTCTTTTGGGATAATTTTGGGATAATGTCCACATAAGGCATCCTGGTCCTGGTTGTTTTGCCCTGAAGAGCTTAGGGGGGAATCCATGCCCAAAAGAGCTAGGCGGTAAAACCTTTGGGGCACATGGTTCAAAAGAACATTCAACCACCGTGACCAATAGAACATAATAGAACAATAACATGTTCATTTACTATTTGTTTATTTCACCTGAATCAACTCGTTGTTCATTGTAGAGTTTTGCAGATTCAGCTGCTGTCAATTCCATGAGTCAGATTCTGGTTCCAATGAGGCAAAGGTTTTTACTTTTGCAAAAATCACCACAGGCTTGTGGTATTATTCAGTTATTATTTGAAAGTGTTTTTTATATATATAAATATACCCTTGCCTCCAAGCCCACCTCTTTACGGAATGATTTTCCCATTACTTGTCAAAATCAATGCCGATCTAAAGGTTGTGTTCCAACTCCTAGCCTATTACTTCCTATTCCCTCCCCGGCCAACCACCAACGAATGGTGCCCAGGCTGAAAAAATTGATGTGCTTGGACCCAATTCCATTCCTGGGAGGGAAATGGTGTGAGGAAATTGGAATCCAACCAATCACCAGTAATTCAACACTGGACATGTAGAAAAAACTGGTTCCAATAAACACTAAGCACATGGACCCAAAAGTGAATTTTGGCAATTCTTCTTGATGCTTTTGGGTGTACTGCTATTGAATTCCTTTCGATCTAGAGAGTCTACCGAATGGATTACTACTTTGGCAAACCCTGTCGTTTTTTTGGGATACTTGGCATCCTACCTGCTTTCTACAGAAGGCAATTTATTGAATAATAATAGTCCACTAGCCAACCCTTGTCCTTTCAGTACCCCAGGGGTGAAACCATATTTTTTCATCAATGACACTTGTGCAAACATCCTGAAGTAACATTACTAAATCAAAAGGGGGTATGACGCCAGACCACAACATCTTTCATAGCGGTAAAGCCAACTTCATTAAAAATTCAACCGAGTACCGCGTGCTTTTATCATTGTGTTCTCAAAACCAAAGATCAATAAGAAGGGCAGGGTTTGTTAGTGGATGATGACTATTTGTTTCATGGTTCTCTCAAACCCTTTGCAAGAAATTAACATTTTTTTGGCCAACCCTGGAGTTTTCAAAAACCTTGGAAAGTTTTGGAACGACCTTCCGCAGGCAATGTTTTTACATAGGCAGCACCAACAAGAAGTGATAGGATGGTACCCCAAAACAACTACAAAGGTTTTTGCCCCAGCAATCAACTATTTGAATGTTAGACCCTTTTGGAGGAAAATTTTTTGGGGTTCAAATTATATTTTATGATGAGAGCTCTTCTACCTCCATCACTTTGATGCATCCACTGCTCTGGGAATCCTTTTTGGGTATGGCCTTATGAATGTTTTGAACACCCTAATAGAGTTATGATAACAAATGGCCTGACTAATAATAAAGGCGTGTGCAAAACGCTGGGCATGGTGAAACAGGCATCAACCCTTTACCGTCGTCACCAGAGAGAAATGTGCCACCCCTTGACTGTGGACCCACAGGATTACAGCCCAACATGGGCATGGGAAAGTCAAAGCAGAAGCTAGTGACCAAGGAGGCAAGGATTTGACGAGCATGCTTGAATGGAGCCTGTCCAAAAAACGTGACCAAACCTGTTGCCTGACAACACACTGCCCAAGAGCACGCAAGGATTCCGGAAGGCTAGGGCTTTTTGAAGGATAGTAATTGGTTCCTACATGCTGGGAAGCCCCCCTTGGCAAGCAAATGCCTTTCTTGGTTTTTAATGGGAATGACAATGAAAAGTGAAAGTATTGTTCAAATCCTCTAACACCAAGTTTAATGCGTAGAGCGTGTAGTGCTTCTTGGCATATGGCTCAAATTTAGATCATATTTCCATGTCTCAGAGACTAGTGGAAATATGTCAGATCCCCCATTTGAGCCATAGGGCCATACCCTTCTCCTCCCAGTCCATGAAATGCTGAGGCCAAACCTCTCCAAAGAGAGGACTAGAACTGGGCGATGGGAAGTGTTTGCTGGAAGAATCTCCACACCTAAATAAATCTTGATTTATAGAAGAACTTTGCTAGACATCCAATCATATAATTCATATAATCAAATAATTTAGTGATTGGGGTGTCTGATCCCCTCTGGAGCAAAAAATTAGGTTCCAGTATTGTTCTCATAAGGTGGTTGATCCCTAGGGTTTGAGACCTTTCAATATCAATGATAGGCTTTGATTTTAGAGTGTGGAGATGGTTAGGGTGCAAGGCGTGGCTCAAAAGTTAGGCTAAATTCTAAATATTTAGAAGCCAATGTCAGGGGGATGTTTGAGCCACATCTGAAAATGTGCCCTTAAGACTTAGAGCCTCTAGTGCCTTAGAGTGTTGTGAGTTTGGTGGAGATGGCGGAGATGGACACCAAGAAACTGGATGTGAGACTGAAGCAGCCGATGTGCTTACAACCTTGAACTGGGCACCTGAGAATACGACTGAGATCTCAGAAGCTGAAGCAGACAACGCTTCTGTGACATGCTGCAAGCAGGAGTGCCAGACATACAGGGCTCCAACATGCTGTTGGCCCAAGGTCTTTCACAGGCAGAGCATTGCACCCTTGGCATGAGAGCCTGGTGAACTAGACGTCGGCAAGTTGAGTGCACCAGACGGTCAACGTGCTCAAGCCCGAGCATCTGCAGGGCATGCTAGCCGAGTAGGTTGCCTATGGGCCCTAGCGGCTCCGGCAAAGCGACCAACATGAGCCACTTTGGCGGCGAGGTCACACTTGAGTGGAGACCTGGAGCAGTGCTCCATGAGCAAGCGGATGCTCCTTTCCTGTACGTCGTGCTGTTGCACCAAACAACTATGAGATTGTGAATGAGTACGACGCTTGCGGAGCTGGCCAAATCTAAATAGGCACATGTCATGACAACACCACGCTAAAGATAGATGGGCAATAGCTTTTGGGTGAATTAATCTTTGGTTTTGGGTTGGGTGTCTGCATGCTGTATCTAAAATCTATAGGCTAGGCCCCAAATTATCTAGGTGAATATAAACCTCTTTTTACTTGCCAACCCAAAAGGAATAGGTTTAATTAGCCTTCCTCCATATTCTGAAAAATCATAAAATCCTAGTGAAGCTGAGCAGAAAATGCTCCCTTCATTTATATAGTAGGGTGTTGATCTGGGATCTCCATTTATTTTTCCATGGATGGATTTATTGATTTTTTTCCATGGATGGATTTATGTTTTTTTTTTCCATGGATGGATTGATTTGGTTTTACTCGATTTCAACGCTTCGCCCCAACGATTCCTTTTTATTTTTTTGGTGCTGCCAAGTGCCAGCTCTTCGCAAGGAGCACGAGCACCAGCACCACCAGCCACCGATGGGAGTGTGTTGGTGGGAGGAAAAAGGGTTCCTAGCTATTATGGTTAGATCATTGATTTAATTTACCCTCAAGAAAGCCACTTAAAAGTTATGGTCTTTGTGGTATGAGATGTTTAAGCCTGGGAAATCCTGTAACCCACAATCATTTTCCAAGCACCCCTGATCAATTTCAAAACCTTAAATGTGGTTTTTCACCAACCCCTTTGAAAAATATGACCGTCAAAATTGGATCATGAAACCCCAAAGGGAAAAATGGATGAGTTCACTTCCAGGTGAATCAGAAAAAGTTGCCACCGGGCTACCTTAGGATCTGAGGAGCTCCACCTTGGGGAAAACCAAATCTACCAAACCTCACTTGGGGTAAAACTCCTCAACCCCCAACAAAAATCCCCATGGGAATTTTCTAACAAAAAACCAAGCTACACCAAGCTGGCCGCAGCAGATACAAGGCACCCGCGGCGTTGCGCAGCAGATAGGTGGGCTTCTTCGGCCGCCTGGGTGTTGCGCACAACCAGTGGTTGGTTGGTGAAGTTGGTTGTTGGTTGGTGATTGTTGTTTCAGTTTG
Source organism: Breviolum minutum Mf 1.05b.01 (assembly GCA_000507305.1). NCBI lineage: Eukaryota > Dinophyceae > Suessiales > Symbiodiniaceae > Breviolum > Breviolum minutum. The sequence continues at coordinate 48,819 of DF239212.1, read as the reverse complement.
AAAAAAAAGAAAACTAACACAAGACGTGTTTTTTTCTAAAAAAAAACTTGCAAAAAAAGTGAAACTACAAGCTCAGAAGACATCTGAAAACAAATCACAAGGGAGGTTTCAGTTTCAACTTCCAGTCTATAGAGGTGCAAAAATATGGAAACATCTTCAAAACAACCATCCACAAATCGACTTGTGTAATTACTTCCGTTGGTGAAATCGCACTGGCACGAACAAGTAAGGATCCGATTCATTGGATTTCAAAAGAAACTGACCGTCTCAAATGGAGTCAAAACTATTCCATTCATAACCCCAACATACAACAGGAAAACACAAACAGCTTCTTGCAAAGCATGTAAAGCAACACATTTTTTGCTGAGGCCACCTAGCCTTCCATTTTGTTATCACAAATTTTCAGTCGGAAATATGGTTGAAACTAACAAATCGTCAACATCATCTCAACATCTTTGACAATCGAATGTATATACATGAGTTGAACCAACAAATCACCTCAGGTGGCCACTGACATGAATAAAATTGAATGAATATCTATCAAATATCTGTACTAAAATACTACTTCTCTCATCCAACAACTCCCACCTTCCCCAACAAAAAAGTTGTCGCAAAAAATCACCCGGCCCCCAATCCACTATCCCCAGGCCTCCGGTGTTTTCGCCATCTTGTTTTCATTGGCCACCGCGGTGGATGTTTTTTCCGATCTGCGGGCGAAGCTGGGTAAATTAAATTCACTTCACCGCAAACTGCAGTGGATTTGCTGTATCCAGGACCATTTGTACCTGTTTTTTCAGACCTTGTAACTTTGTAGACTACAAAAGTCTTGTAACCAACACAAGATCTGGTGCAAATGGCAGTTTAAACTATACTTATATAGCTCCTTTGATACTCAAACATCTTGCCTTATTGGATCTCATTTCAGACCTGAACTACCTCCCTTACAATGCCATAACAAATTTGTGGTGATCAGGCAGGGCTTGGCGAAAGACTTGCATTCGAAAGAAACTTACACATATATATATACATGTATGATAGGCTCTTCATGCAAGGTGGTAGCGAGCTCCTATGTCCACTTTCATTAGATTGAAAAATGGTGGAAATAATGAAGAAACATATTTCCCCCCCTTCCAATTTAATCAACACTCCTTTTGTTTTGTAGTGAACATATCATCCATCCCCCCAAAAAATTCAAAAAAATACTTTACTTCGAGTGATCCCCACCATGACATGTTGGGTGGGGGTTGTCAGGTGAGGGTTAACATTGAGAATATGATGGGAAGAATGGAGAATTTGAAAATATTGATTTCAGGTTTCCTTGGCTTAGTGATACTAGTGAGATGGGCTTTGGTCACGATGTTCCTTTCTTGAACTACTCAGACAGGCTGCCGCATCCATCGGACTTATGTCAGCCTGAT
>DF239212.1:0-47160 GCA_000507305.1 Breviolum minutum Mf 1.05b.01 | reverse complement strand
ACGCCACACTGAACTCACAGGATCGCGGTTGGGGTCCGGGACGCCACACTGAATTCGCAGGATCGCGGTTGGGGTCCGGCACGCCACACTGAACTCGCAGGATCGCAGTTGGGGTCCGGTACGCCACACTGCACTCACAGGATCGCGGTTGAAGTCCAGCATGCCACACTGAACTCACAGGATCGCAGTTGAGGTCCGACATGCCACACTGAACACACAGAATCGCAACAGGACAAGGAGACGGAAGACGAGGCGGAGGAGAAGAAGGAGGAGAAGGAGGAGGAGAAGAGACTGACATAAAATCTAACAACCCTCACCTGACAGGTGGGGAAAAACCAAGCAATTTACCTCCAAGAAACTTCAAGATCTCTAGCATTCTGCTGCCAAACTCCCATTTTTAAGCCACCCACCGGAAAACCCCAGGTTTTCCAGCCCAGTCAACACCTCACCTTCTTCGGACGCGTGCCATCGGCCCCAAGAAGGCCAAGTTCATAAACTGATCGATCAAGGGAAGGTCATGGGAGTGACCCATGAACCCAGAAGCGTAAAAATCCAAGCAGCATTTCGTGGTTGAACTACTGTTGATGGTTCAGAAATCCCAAACAACCACCTGAAAAATGTACAAAACCTTGTAAAAATAACGGGATAAACTACCAACCTCAACTGGTTAGCCGGATTTCTTCCATCAACAGTATATCTCTGGGCAAATTAGTATAATTCCTAAACCTGAATGTTTCGGGGATACTTTTTGGGATTCCTTTACTAAACCACCATTTAAGGTGACCAACCGGCGGTTTGGTCGTTATGATTTGCCCAGAATATCTAGTTATAGTATAGTATCTAGTTGATGGTTTCGACCGAACCCATCTGAAAAAAAATATGCAAAAGTCAAATTGGATCATTTCCCCCAATTTTAGGGATGAAGATCTATAGACAAAAAACAAAAACCACCACCCAGGTATACCCAGGTCATGAGTCATGAGTTGGGCCATTTGGATTTGAACCACTCATGGGATGAAGCGAAAATTGCGCGCAAAGTCGACCCTGAAAGGTTGGGAATTTCTTTCAAAAGGAAAGGAATGGCGGAAGTCTTCCAACTTCCAACCAGCATTTTTCAGGGGATATGTTGGTTGGAAGTTGGAGTAAAGTGAATTCATGATTATCCAAGGTATGCTTCGACATGTTTGTCGCAAAAGATCGTATTAATAGCTTGTCTTGAAGCAACCTTCCAACAAGAAAATGATCATAGCTTTATCTCAAATGGATTCTGGAGACTACCCTTCTAGTTGAGGGAAGGAAGGGAGTGAAGTATGTCAAAAATAATTTTGGAAGGGGTGCAAAGTTTGTATAACATACATAGATGTATGTATATATATATATATGCATGTTATATTACATATAGCCGGCTGCTAATTTTACTGATCTTCTATGCACAAGTCTGTTTTTGTTGGAGGTTCAACCGTTTTGATGGAGATGCGAGGGTTATCAGTCATTCAGTTATCAGCCTGCTGTAAACAAAGTCAGCAATGAAGTGCAAAGAAGATCTGCCAGTTCCAGATGCTTTTTCCAGACAAAACAGTGATTTTCACCATGCGAGGCCACAAGAGAGTAAACAGCATGCTGAATAAATAATTAGTCAACCCACATCTACACTCTACACCTACCTCATTTGTAGGGGGTCGCATGCGTTGGTCCAAGAATTCCAAAAAACAATCGATCCTAAATATTCCATGGGAATTTGAATCGACATACCCATGGGGAGCCTACATATTTCAGCAATCCAGATTTCACGACTGAGGATCAGATCTATACATATTATCATATTGTTTAGTATACACGTACGAATGTATGATAGATACTACATCATACATCAATATATATTATCTGGTTGGTGGTTTCAACCCATCTGAAAAATATTAGTCAACATGGGAATCTTCCCCAAGTACGGGTGAAAATAGAAATATTTGAAACCACCACCTAATTGTGTACGGAATAGGTAGCTAAAAAAACATGGCAACGCATCAAAAGATGCTGCGTTTTTTGCATATCACACACTTGACTCCATTGACTCCCAAGGTGCTCCCAGAAGTACCACACATAGCAGAATGGAGCGGCTGCGCCGCGTCGTCATGGCGTTTTCACTGGAAATTTGGTGGTCTGTCAAACAGGCTCCTTTGGAACAAAGGCGGCCAAGGTCACCGTGAAACTTTTTCAGCTTTTTGTTAAAAGGGCATAGTGAAACTCTGTGAAGATAAAAGTTGTCCAAGTTTTCCATATGTTTTTTTTTGAGAAATAGATCAACTGAGGGTGACATACCAAACCCTATCTGGAAGAAATGGCACAAAGAAAGTTTCTTTGCCACTGATGTGGTAGATTTCATACTCTGCAGTGTATAAGGATAACACCAACATCTTCGAAACCTTGTTGATGCTAAGTGGTGTCATGATGTCGTTCATGGCGAGAATTGCCAGAAGAACTGCGGAACAAAAAAACGCAGCACTGGGCGGAGGTAGGATTCTACCAATAGAATCTATCAACAGATCATTTCGCTCCTGCCCATTCCCACTCTAGCAGTGGATACCTGAAGCTTAATAGTTGGGCACCTGCTGAAAATAGTGATTATTGCTTTCCCACTCATACAGCCCCCCAACATGTATCAAAACCACCATTTTTGGAATGGGCCTCTTGAATAAATACAATAAATTTCACCTCGAGATATGGCTCAAAAACAAATTGGATCAAAAGATCAAATACACATTCAAGGTATAATGAACCCTGTAATAGCGGGTAAAATATGGAAAAACATCCACCTTAGTTCATATAAAACAAAATCCAATTAACCTAGCTAGCATCATTTTGAGGAATTCCCTTTTTAGTTTCCACGTTCACCACCACGTCTTCACCATCGAACGAGGCAAAAAACCCGCGACCTCTTCCTGTGGTGTGATGACGTTGGCATTCACCTTATCCAACGTTGCTGGCTGTAAGGGGCCTATTTGGCAAGCGTTTTTTTGTACAGGTGAAAGATCTACACTGCACTAACAATGATGTAATGATATTACAATTCATTGTTCTTTGAAGTCTTGGTCATAATTTGGGCGACAATTTGGCTCAAAGATGTGTTGGTCAACCCCTAGCCCTTCCGGTGGGAAAAAAAGTAGCTAAAGCCTTCATGAAACCCAATGTGTCTCCGGCGGCTATTTGGTTAAAATTGGAATGCCGGTTCCACTAGACCCAAAACAATTGGTCCTTTTTTAGTATTTCCAACAGAAGTATCAACTTTTGGGGGTGATCACTTTGAGCCGCGGCCACATATCTTTTGAGTACCTTTGCTTCCAATCATCTTGAAGATTCAAAGATTTTGAACCACACATCACGATCTGGCTTGAAGAGATGCTACAAAAAGAAAAATCATTGCCAGGTTGAATGAGGGAGGAAAATGGGAAACAATATGTCGCGTGTTATCATATGGTATCCTACTGAAAGGAACTGGTATTGGTTCCCAAGCACCGAGGTGCAAGTACCAGACAAAACGAACACAACTTGCTTTTCAACCCACAGTGCAAGAATACAAAACAAGGTGGTTTGCCGTGGACCCAATAAACTCAACAGCACATGACGTTGAACAGTTTGTTTCAGAGCTAATCTGGGGATTTGTGACTAACCAGAAACGAGCAGTTAGTATAAGTAATTCATGGACAGACTGGATTTGGGATTAGAAAATCCAACAGTGAAAAAGCAAATGTAACGCAACAGAGATCTCTCTTCAACGCAACAAAGAGACGCTTTAAGATCAAGGTCGTCCAAAGTCGCCAGCTTCAAACATGCAGGAATTTGAAAAACCCAAGTATACATTGGTATTGCCGCCATACATGTAGAGACATATGTAATATATATATATATGTTCAGGTTTACTCTCTCAGTTTCCCTGAACCAGGGATGTCATTCCAGTATGAATCACAACAACTAAAAACATAAAAAAAACAACAAGAATGCAGTAAATTGTGCATCCAAGAAACCTAAAAAACTGTACAAGCAATGTCTAGTAATACCAGCATCCATACCAAGCTTTCAGAATCGATAGTTAAATCCCACCCTTTCTGGGAACATATCCCATCCAACCCTTTTGGGCACTTTTGAGTCGTTGATTTTCCGAACTTCCCGGAAATGGTGGGAGATGTGTCCTCGTTCCCTGCAGGGTAGATCTCAAAGACAAATAAGCAAATCAGAAGTAAATCAGAGATCTTCTCAGACGAAGAAACTAGCAACAACTTAAAACCTCTTTCAGGGTTCAAGATAAACTCAGCTTGGTTATGACTGATTTGCATTGATTTGCATTCTTTGCGTTGTTTTGCAGTCTCCAGTGAATATATGATTGAATAGTTTTTCGTCAATGTTTTCAGTGTCATGACAACATCATCAAACACCAGTACCTTTATGCCTTTTTCCCCCAAGTCTTTCCAGAGATACCGCACCTGCCATTCCAAAACTGATTCGACTTTCATCAAATAGACATTGGGCTACCCGAACCCATTGGTTTTGCTCCAATAGCAACACCTTGTCTCCAGCCTTTCAACCAAGCCATCGGTGAACGTGCTTCGGTAGAGTTGCCGGGGGATATCTAGATATTGATTGATCCGGTAGAAAAGATAGAAAAGCAATACACATTAGTAATGACTAATAGATGAAAGGAAGAAGAAGAAACGGCTAACCAACGAAATGAATAATCAAACATGATGTGTTTTAAATAAATAAAGAACAAACGAAATCACGAAAGCGGACGTAAGGAAACATAAAAGACAAAGACTGACAAAGAAAATAAGCAACATAAAAAAAACAACAAGTAGAAACGAAAGTATGAGATGGATACAATAAATAAAGGAACAATAATAATAACAAAACAGTAGATAATTAGCTCAGTGTAATACGTACACACCCGCCTTCATGTTTGCAGCAATGCATCATTTCTATGGTTTCCATTGACTTGCTATAGAAACTTGAATAGCACATGTTTTCAATGCTGTTGTTTCATCCTCTGTTCAGCCGCCCTGGATCTTCAGCCCAACTCACCCAAACCTTCAGCTTGCATGGAGCCAAGTAGATGTGGTTGTTGCACTTCAAGTCATAGTCATTGACTTGATCCTGACAAGAAGCAGTTGGGAAAAAGCTGTTCAAACAACAGTCAAGCAAAGGAGAAACAACAAAAAAACTGAACATACCTGGGGGTCTGGTGCCCTCAACCGAACAATCCATCACTGTTCTGATCCAGTGCACGATGAGAATCTATAATGCACATACCATCCTCTGAACTAACATATCATATCCCCTTTTAAAGGCACTTTTCAAAATGATGTTCCTTTTCCGCAGATAAGATATGTTAGTTCCCTGAAGGGGAAAATACACAGCAGCCTCCAAATGTTCTGTGTATTAAAATGTTGAATCCCTCTTGGTTGATATATAAATGTTTTTTTTCGTGCCACACACGCAAATTACACATTGGACTTTTGTATTTCGGCAAAACGTCGATTGCCTAGAGGTGGATTTTTACACTCTAAGATTTGAATAGACTTAAAGATTTGAAAGGATGATATTTCTGAATATGCGTATCTCAGTGTCTTGGTGCTCCTGCAAAAACATACCCATCATGTCGAGTGTTTTGGGCATGATAAAGTGTGGCATTGAGATTTAAACCTTGTTGATGTCTCAATCATCATCATCAATCCTATCATCCTGCATCATCCGTCGTCGAAGTGACCCACATAAGCAGTACTCAAAACCCTTGTGACATTCCATTTATGCTGGCTGGTTGATAGGGAATCCCGATAAATGGCTTCTGAAAGAATCCCTATATTACTGGTCAACCAAAAAAAAACATGTAACCATAACCTCAAAGCTCAAAACCGGTTGGGATTCATCCGAGGTTGCAAACCACTCCAAAACTGGTCGGATTTTTCCGCCTTGAAGTGACTGTAGTTGGCAAAAGACATACTTCCACTGAAGACTTCATCACCCTGGTCATCTTCCTGAAGCCAACCGCCAAAACACAGGAAGATGTGGAGACTTCGAAGTATGAGCGGATCCAACTGAAGCTGGACAAAATCATTGGGTTAACATATGGCGGCTTAAATTGATGTCAATCAGAATCATCAGGTTAAAGCACAAACAGCGTCCAAAAAAACACCCAAAAAGGGAAGGCGCTGGAACATCATGGAGACTGTTTTGAGAACATGCAGCAACTGCTATCGAACATAAACAAGTGATGCCTCTAATCGATGAAAATAATGATTCTACGGTCTGCATTGACACAAAAATCAAACCAGTTCATCACATTTCATCACAAGATGATTGTCAGCGTGCTAGGCAGTTCAGAAATTTATGAAAATGTTTCAGGCCGTGGCATGTATTATCAATAATATAATATGTAGTAAATATCATACACAATATAGAGAGGATCTGGATTGCATATGTACAAATGTATATATATATATAATTAAATATATACAATATAGAGAGCAACATCTAGTTGTTTGCCTCGGGTGTTTCAACGCACAAGCATCTTGGAGCAGTGGAAAATCTCCCGGACGCACAAAAGAAGGCACAACATGTCTTGACATGACCAACAAGGAGAACACCAAACCACGCATCAAGTCCGCCAAATCTCAAAGCAAATCTTACATAACCGGAACTTGCTAACTTGACTTCAAAAACGAATGAAGCAAAGTCTCGCCTTTAGGAATAATTTTCAAACCCCCAAAACTCTGAGAAAAACACATGTCATCCTTGAAACATCTGCAACTTACACAACAAAAAACAGTTTAACAGCGAGTTTACCCCTGAAAAAAAAAGATGCTTCAAGAAGACAATCTACAATCCTTATAATCCTTTTCCTTTTGGGGAATTTGCCGTGAAACTTCCTCCAGGGAGTGGAAATTTTGCGTATCTTTCGCAGATCGCGAATACATCTTAGGCTTCCAAACATTGACCTTGTGCAACATGTAGTTTCCACTGGCTTTACCTTAGGTGTTGCTTAAGAGAATACACCCGACGAAACTTCAAGGAAGAGATAGCAACAAGGCCGGCCCTGGAAACATGGTATTCAAACGGCAAAAAAACATGGCGTCATTTTGGGTATCGACATGTCATTTTTCTTTGTTAATTGGGGGGATGTATCTGAATAGGTTCTGAGTAGACCCTGGTTCGAACATTAACACGTGACAAAGAGGAATAGAATGAATACACAAGTAATGAAATGATGTCGTCAAAGCTAACCAAAATGTCACGCAAGTGTATGTAAACTGCAAACATCCTACAACCCAAAAGTTTCTTTGGTGCCAAAAATGTTTGTTTCCAGGTCAGCAATATCAACATGTTAAAAGACTCCCAAATTGGAAACTGCCATGGTATCCATCAACTATCCTAGTCACGTGGCATGGTATCTCATAAGTCCACTTGGCTCTATCTGAATCTGGCAATAAACTGCTTTTCATCTTCTCAAAGTAGAGGTGAACATGAAACATGTATCACTGCTAACACCACCACCAAATGTATTCCATTGATCTCGTGTGGTGCAGCAACGCCCTTTTGATTTTGCAAATATCACATGATCATGTTTACATAAATGCCAGGATTATATTCAATTTTGAGGGAGACATACTATGAGTCTATGAGTACTATTATCTACAAGGTCAATGATATATGTATTCATGGTATATGCGTGCGTATTTACACCAATAGATATACCTTTTTGAAACCTGCATTTCCTACTAAATACGTCCCCTTCAAATCCCATAAGGACTGACCATGTAGGCAATTTACAAAGGGACAGGGGCCTATAAGCCTAGCACCAAATGAGGTCATTGTAAGATCACAAACCCAATACAGGTCCCTACAAAATGCTCCGACATGAACAGAAATCCTTATAATAATGCAAATTCCATCATAAACATCTCTCTCATAGATAAATCTTTATTGATGCCGGACCTCAACGGAACCACAGCAACATCAACCCTATGGGGACCCTATGCCGGACCACCCTTAGAAAAGTGAGGTCTCCAGAAAAAAAAAATCGAGCACTAAGTCTTTTTGAAATGACCTCCCCTCCCTTCATTTTATAAAAGCCAAATCGCCGGCATTTTGTAAAGAACTTTCGGAAGGGGATCTAATTTAAATACATCAAAGATACTATGTACCCTTGGACCTCAAAACCATGAAAAATGGAGGTTGCGAAGCCCAATATATGGGTTATGAGCCCCCTAAAAATGAAGGAACCGTGGGTTCCTATGGTACTTGTATACTGTATTCATGTTATACATTGTGAAACCGCACATGTATCAATACAGTAAACCTGCAGTGGAAAAACACTGAAGGATGAAGGTCCTCACCGCAACAATTTTGGCCTGGAAGCCACAAATTTTGAGATATGCAGTGCATCATCTTCCCCAAAGACTGCAAAGAAGACGCCAATTCCAAGTAGATATCGTCACAATCATTTTCATCATCATGATGATCATGAAAGTGCATCTCCCTCAACCGCAAAAACCATCTTCTGAACAAGTGGCTGCTGTTGATGATAAACTCCTCTTCACTCATCTCTTGCCTCCGCAAGCTTTCAGGAACTTCAAAGATAGAGTTTCACTTCATTGACTCATTTGACACAACATCATCTGTAGCAAACCAAAAAATGCAAACACATGCCTTGTTGGGTGGGCATGCCATATACTGCAAATGCTTGTTGAAGATATATACAGGATATACATGGGACCACCATGTCTTGTCAGTAAGGACGACCCCCCCACGCAAAGATTATTTACAAAAAATGAAGGCTTCATAAGGGTTTTCAAACACCAATTTAACTCGGAGGATTGAGGGGCAAGGAACGAAGGGAGTGTCGCTGCCGCTGTTGGATGCTGCTGTTGTACAAATTAACATATCTCGTATGGTGACATGTAGTCATCATTATATACTTCTATTGCTATTAACGTATCGCTTAGAAGAACAACAACAACAACAACAACAACAACAACAACAACAACAGCAACAGCAACAGCAACAGCGACAACAAGACTACTACGAATACATCTACAACTACGACTACTACTCTATGGTCATCCTGAGCATCATCACCAATCATCAATCATCAATCATCAATCATCAATCATCATCAACATCATCATCATCATCATCATCATCAAACATCAACATCAAACATCACCATCATTGTCCTTCTGATATGTTCATCAGGATATACAGTGAACCATGTCATAAAGAACCATCACACGTTCAAAAAACAACCATCATCACCGTAGGTCACATCCGTCACCGTATAGCTTTCCATGGGTTGAATCCTATGGGACAACCATCTGTCGAACTCCAGGGAAGATCAAAAACTGTTTATCAAAACTGTTTAAAACCATCCGCAATTTGTTTTCACGAATCTGACCCCCTGAAAGTTCGGAACAGCCTTTGTAGAACCATTGTACTATGTGAAGGCCTTAACTATGGGTAAATGACTCTTTCACAGACTGCGAGTAACTAAAAATGGACAGACTTAGTCAAAAATAGGCGCAAACATGCCCAACATTGCCCAATGTAGTGTGGTTTTCTTGTAACCCAGCACTCCGATTCGATTCCAACTATGCACCTATTGAATTCAACAAATAGAACCTAATCTTAGTGTCACTATGACTATGAAATCTATGAACTATCTGCAAAAGCCACCTGGACTGCAGACATCCGAGATTCACCGCCTTTGGCCCACTTCCAAACAAATGCGTGTGCCCATGGGATAGCAACAGACTGGCATTCCCAGCAAGATCTCCTTACCAATCGATGGGCGGATTACCATAACAATCTTAGATATCTTAGGTATTGCTAGTGATTCCTTACTGGAGGCCAAGTTCAAACTCATCATGTCATGGTGGAGGATTTATGGGATCATTGCGCCGTAAGTGTAGAATCCATGTCTAGTTGCAGTGAGAAGAAGGAACAGTATCTTGTCTCCTTTTGTAGATCGAACAACAACCAATGCAAAGTAATCTAGGGCAATTCAGGTAAGTATTTTAAACAGGACAGAAGCTACCGACATTGCTCATGTTTAGAGACCCGTCTTCAAACCTTTCTCTGTCAGTCACGATCCAGGTTAAGGTTGAGAATAAAACTCATCCAAAGCCTGGGTTTTGACACTAACATTTGTACTATGATTCTCCCTGTCTCTCCTCATCGTCATCACCATTCCGGTACATGTTTGGTAGTGATCGTCTGTCCAATTACATCACAAGCATGTTTGATAAAGTAAGGAATGCCTTCACTATTGGAAACGGGCCTTGATATTGTGTAACTTCTCAGGGAAACGAGAGTTGGAACCCGCGGGTTGGGACCGTCCCCTGCAACCTGTCAAGGCCCTTGGTGTCCCGAACCAGCGTCATTTGTTCCATTCCATGTTCATCAACGGCCACGGCCTGGAAGACACTGGAAAAAGAGGGGTTGGGGATCCTATCATTTAGCAAATTCAACATGCGTGAGTTATAACGGCCAATGCTTAGTTGAGGGTTTAGGTTGGTGGCTTACTATTTTAGGCCCGTTTTTGAGTGATGATCCCTTTCAGAAAGGATTCATGGATCTAAACCACCTGTCTTAACCAGCAACTAACAATTGATCGAATATCACGATTTGCAAGAAATATATGCCACTAATACATGCCACGTCTACTAAGCAGTATTACGACTACTACCACTACTACGAATGATGGAGGTGCTACTACCACCCATCACAGGGGCCATTAAACTGCTATTGAAGGGGGGTGACCATAGAATATTGACCATATAGTGGATCCATCAAAGCTTGCAGGCACATCATGCTGCCAAATAGGTTAGTTAGCGCTATCTCAAACACTTACTTGGCTCAAATTGGTTTCTTTTTCGCCCTAAGGACATATCCCTGTTTTTTCTTTTTCTGGTCATCGAGTTTTTCTTGACTCTTGGTCAAGTACATCCACACAAAACTTGGCTGATCAGGAATGCAAATGATAAACAAGTCTCCTTTAACAAGTGTATATTAAACATCTATAAGTGTTTATATTGAAGATCTATACATTTATATATATACAGTATATATATTTATCTATACACACACATATCAAAACTCCCTAAAACCAACAGCCAAAGCCAATGAAAATATGCTTTTGGCCTCAAAAAGGAAGCCGGATCGTTTTTGCAACCATCAATGGCTGAACTGCTACAGCTAGCACCATATTTGTACATTCTATACATATATATATATATGTACTGTATTGCTGGTGGTAGTGAATAGTCGTATCATAAGTCAAAATCATCATCATCATCATCATCATCATCATCATCATCATCATCATCGTCATCATCGTCATCGTCATCGTCATCATCACCATCACCATCATCAGTAACATTTTCACGATTGGAACACCTATGTAAGGACTATGTTTACAAAGACCTATGTGTGACTACACAATGTACATGATTATATTAACATGTCTATGTCGATGACAACATTCAAGGAAACATACATGTTGCCAAATCTATGTAAACGGTCCGTTGTACCATGCCTGTAACGTCAGAAACTTTGGAAAGAACTCTGGCACTGTCATCATGTTGTCACCGCGACCTGTCACAGGTTCTGGGGCAAACATCGCAGCAACTTCGCCATAACTTTCCCACAAATTCACCCAATTGGTTCAACGACTGGAACCTTCAGGGAAAAAAAACATGCTGCCTTCAAGTCACGAATCTCCTCTGGAACCTGTAGTGCATGGTCATCCACTATATCAATCTATTGACAAATATGTAAAAATAAATGTATAAACATAACTTGTGCTATACTACTATACCATCTTACATCAAACCGAATATCTTAAAAACCAGGAAGGCAAACAATGGAAACCAACTACCAAGGTTGACTTCTCCATACTGATCCTCCGGAACCCAAGATGGCGGCCTACAACTGTGAGGTGCATCGCAAAAAAAATCAATCCATGTCATGATGGAAATATGAGGAAACAACTTTGAAATCACCAACAATCACTAAATCATGAAAAAAAACAACATCCTAAGAATCATTAGACCCTGGACCCTGGAGGGTTTGAACCTCTGTGAGTAGGGTTGTTTTGGGGTCCTCAAAATGACGCCACTTGTGATTTGTCAGGATTCTTAGGGCAAAAAGATATCGGTTCCCAAAAATTCCTGAGAAAGGTATCTCAGGGTATATTGACCTCCATTTGCTTGATATTTACGGTAGATCCTATTGGCTTGGGATTTATCACCACCTTTAAACATCCCCCCCCAAAAATCCCATGGGCCTGAGCTGGTCATGGTGCTACGGCGCTGACGTTCAGGGCGATCTCCTTTTTGACACAAACACACGGTGATTACGTAACATGGGGCGGACGACTTTAGACCACCCAAAAACGAATAAACATTGGCTTTCAATGAGGTTAGGATTTGGAAAAACACACACACACACACACTTTAGGGATTTAGGATTTTGATAAAAAACATCCGCTTTTTTGTTGATCTTAGATTTGTTAAGGTGGTTGGAAAAAATGACAAATAGTCCCCAAATGATAGGTAAAACATGGGTAATGAATCCCATGGTAGAATCTAAGAAATCACCTCAATAATTCTATCGAAAACTCACAGCACTTATGTCTGGATCACTATTCGATGTACCGATTTCCTGCCATGGACCTGTTTTTTAGTCAACCGCTTAGATCTTCCTATCCGACTCCAGGTGCAAATGGACCGGATTAAACACTTTCTTTTAAAGAGAAGCTTCGATCTATATATATATATATATATGCAGCTTTGAACAATCTCTAAACTATCATTTCTTGTGTATATTCACAGAAATATCCATATAAATATAGACATGTGACATGTGTACATATATACATACATACATGACAATTATAAATATCTACAAATATGTATATACAGTATATATATATATATGAACATTGTCCTGATAAATACCCCATACATCCCCATACCATCCATGTATGGTATATTTACCTACATTTGGTTGATTTTTATGGTAAATATGTAGGTAAATATACCATTTTCCATGGATCCTATGGGTACTAATATGCAATAAAACCATTTCCCACCTCGAGGTCCAGAAGGATCCATCGTCGATGCCATCGTCGTCCCGTGTTGTTGCAAACGACTGGGGCCGCACCGTTTTGGGTGTTTTTAAACGTTGCACCGGGGGGTTGGGACACCTCAAGTCAGTTAAAAAAAATATAGGTTCATGAACAAGCTGTTTTGCCAAAAAAACATGTTACATGAATGAATCGAATGTTGAATATCATGTTACATATATTTGTGTACTACATTTTTTCCCACAAAAAACAAGTCTTCTATACATTCTCTTTTTGGATCCCTTTAAAAAAAGGAGGTTCACGGTTCACAACAGGGATTTTTTTTCAAAATCTACGCCAGGCTTTGAACCTGCTTGAAAATGGTGATATCCTACGTAGTTGATGGCAACCAGAAATCCGGTAAATTCACCAGTTGAGGGTGGTTGGTAGTTGAAATCCCCAAAAGTTACATGGTTATTAGCACCATCCCAGGTAGTTGATCACATGATTTACGGGGTTTTAGCACCCATCCCAGGTAGTTTATCCCATTATTTACAAGGTTTTAGCACCATCCAAACGGTGGTTGGCCTTTTCTTTTGGATTTCTGAACCATCAACCAGTAATGTTCCCATAGGATCAATGCATGGGATGAATTTACCTACATGAATAGTTGATAGTTGAATTGGATGTCATAAAAAATGTAGGTATACCGGTATACCATATACCGGACGGTTTCCCAACGGATCCGATCGGGATCCATCATGAATGAACTTATGGAGGAACTACTAATTGGTGGTTTCGATCCCTTTGAAAAATATTAGTCAAAATGGGAATCTTCCCCAAGCATCGGGGTAAACATAAAAAATGCTTGAAACCACCACCTAGACTACTTTCGAAAACTGGAGGACCCAACTGTAGGGATGATCATTGGGAACGGGACCCTTCGTGAGTAGCAAGGAGATATGTGACGGACCCGGATTTTTCCATGGATAACACATGCGAACCGCAAGGTTTCTTTTGCAGGATAGCATCCGGATTTCAAAACAAAACAGGAATAACCAAATTCTGTATTCCTACCCCCCGAGGGAACTAACAGCATACCCTACCTGGGGACAAGGAAAATCATCTTCAAAAGTGCCTTGGTAGGGGATATGTTAGTTCCCAGGAAGGTATTTCTGGGCCAACAAGAGGAACACGGAATAAACAGATCCACGAGCTTTTCCAAGCACACCGGTGGGTCAGGCTGGCGCCAAAGATTTTTCTGCACCCGAAAAGAAACCAACATACCAAAGGGCTCAAGTTCCACCATTTCGAAGACCCTAAAAAACGCCGATTTTGGGGGAAGGACAGCGACGCCTCTTAGCATGGGGAAAACCCCCCCAATGACTTCAGGAGTTGACATCGTATCAAAACCAATATGGTGTTCTAATTTATCACGATGCCAATATCGTCAGGACCATACTATCATCGCCTTGAGCGGGTGATTAAGCAATGGCACCATCTTTTTGGGGTCCTGTAAGCTTGTGATGAAAAAATCTCCATTCCGGATATCTTCCGGATGTTTTCCATGCTTTTCCAATATTTGGAGATGGAGAAGTTCCATTCAGAAACATGCATCAACTTTGACGATTATTTTTTTGGCTTTGAAAGCTAGCTAGTACTGTGGATGGAAGAAATCCGGCTAACCACCTGGGATGTATAAAACCCTGTAAAAAAATGGCATAAAACTACCAACCGCAACTGCTTGTATCGCCGGATTTCAGCCATCAACAGTAGGACTTCCATTTTAATGGCTAGGAAAGGTTCATAGCATGGAACTCAAACAGGATGTTTTTTTTCTCACCCCCAAAATATCCACTCTACCACTCCCACATCCTCCCTCCCTCCCCACCTGGGTTGTGGGAACCACTGATGTATAGAGAAACTGGCACGGTAGGCATTTGGCAATGATTTCTTGGATCCATGGTTAAATCTTCTACCCCCCCTTCGAAAACTAAGATGGACTCCGAAAAATTGGAGGTTTTTTTAAGATATTTTTTTCCTTTTTCTGACGGGTGATGTCTCAGGTTCCAGCCGTTAAATCTGGGGGGCTTTACATCTTGGGGTTCCACCTATTCTGCGGGTCGACGGTCCATGTCATCCAGCTAGTTTTCGTCGAAAACATCATGGCTCCCAGCAGCTTCCTGTCAATCAACCTTTAGGCAACTTACAGTTGAAGGAAAAAATAGGGCATACAAGGGAAAGTATAGTACACCAAGGTTCAATCAATACATCATATAGGTGCAGTTCCAATTTGTTCTAATATGTAATATGATGATATATACTTATTCAACTAGGCCCTGAACATTCCATCTTCAAAAAACATCGGGCCGGGCCTGCTGTCAAATTTCCGGCCATCGCCTTGGACAAGGACTCTTCATCGACTTTGGGGCAGACAACTCTCTTCAGAAATCTCATGTAGTTGAGAAAAGATGCCCTCCCTGATACTAACAGTTCGCCCCTGAAAATAGGCAAAGGGGCCGAAAAGGAAAGGCTTGTCTGCTAAAAACCATCCATTTCTCAGGGGCGAGCTGTTAGTTTCAGGGGAGGAATTTACATCTTGTATAGAATGTATTGGGTCCTGACCAAACACTATAACTCTAGAAAAAAGAATCAAGGTTCCTTTTGGTACCTTACGGAAACAGTGATGATTGTTTTTCCCACTGTTACAGGGTTTGGGGAACCGTTTGCCCTCAGAAAAGGTGACTGAGGTGATTGTTGAACTTGTTGGATTCGCTCAGTCGGTCGGATTTGACAATCAACCTTTAAGACACAATCCGTACATTTTTGCATTTTAGATCCATCTCTTCTTCTTGTGTCTTTTGATCTTCTAATTCTTTTTGCAATGAATCATATGTTCACATAATATGTTTATTGCTGTCGATTTGAACAAAAATATCTCAACATGACCAAAAAACCCAAAAGCAGTTCAATGGGGAAGTTGCTCAAACTCAAAACCTGGGCATCCATACCAACGATGGAGTGTTCCATGTTGGCTGCCACCGCATCCTCTGTAGCCTGATCTTCCTCAGAGACTTCACCTCGTTGGTTTGATGGCTGGTGTTTCCACACACGATCCGATGGGTCCAGCAGTCAAGGGGTGGGATCCCACAACATGCACATTGTACCCAACTGCTCGTGCTTGCCTTGTCTTAACACACTCATGCCAGAATCTAGGGACTCCCTGGTTCAAATGAAGCAATTGATGACCACTTTACAATAATTTGTCACTCCAATGTCGACTTCCCCCACAAAAAAAAAACATGATCGACGTGTATTTGGTGCATCAATCTTCACTATATATTCGATTCAAGGTTTGGGTGAAGTCTCAGACAAGTCATCAACTTCACTGTCCAAACATACCCTTGGGATCCCATGGTCAATTTGATGGCTGAAAAAGCAGTTACGTGCTTCCCCAAGATCACAGTGGGTGTGGAAAAAACACACCAACCTTATCCACCACCATATTGCGAGAGATAATGAGAAAATCCAAGAAATTCCCGTTTCAACAACAAAGACACCATTGACTGTTGGAACATGTGAAATTTGCAAACATGGGATGTATTTGAACTATGTTTCGGTCATAAAGAAGAACACACAGCGTGCACCCACCCCCCCACACACACACACACACACACATACGTCCATAAATCTTCAGGCTTTTACATGACATATGCCTGTACACTTGTTATGAGTTCATAACTCTTGGAAATGTGGTGTCGGTCAAATGATAGTGTTGATCGCATAATAGCAGCAAATTCCGTGGCAATGAATCTCATCAAGTCCGTATGAGCCAGTGGCACAAGTGTGCGTGCATCCCTCATATTTGGATTCTGCTCAAAGTAGACAACTACTGGGATGTCAATGGTACTTAGTACTTAGTAACTGGATTATAACACCTATGAAAGTTGGTTGCAAGTCCCATAAATAGGTTATAAACCAACTTAGTAACTATAGTTACGATCACTTCCATGGACACCACCCAAACGTACCACATTTCCTGCTGAGTCCTTCCCCAAATTTTATGGCCAGGGCCACGAGTCATCACAACATCATTTCTGAAGCTTCATGATTCACTGGTTTCTTCATCACATTGCGTATCAAATTTCAAGGTGCTTCACATGGTAATCCATGTGAATATCTGCACATAAATAAAATAACTGCATTCCGGCATTCCCAAAACTTCCTTAAAACACCCATGGTGGAATCTGAGAAAATATTCCACAGCTCGCTGGTGGGTTTTCCCCAATTAATTCAGTCAACTTTCCCCCCAAAAAAACTCCACCACCAGGATGTGGTAATCCCGAATCCTGCAGCCCCCAACAATTTACCCCCCCAATGTTTTCCATAGAAACCAGTACTACCTAGCGATTAAGAGATACCCTTCAACCAACGAGTCCATATCCAACCTTTGGAAGCTTGGAAAAGATCATCGATTCATAAGCTGCCGACGAAAAGGATGGGATTTTGCCGACTTCCCAGGAGGGTTAGAACTTTCATGTCTTGATCATTTCAATGCCCTGATGTAATCCAAGAAACACCAACAAAAAGCTGGCAAGTTCAACAAAAATTCAAACATGACAATTCTGCTGAGTAACAAAACCCTTCAGCTGCTGACAGGTTGAGCCTAAAAAAAATGATCAAAAGGCACTCCATATATTCTGTGAGAAAAAACTTTCGTGGTTATGTTCAACAGTATATATTGCCTTCTAGAGAGTTATGTATTCCCTACCCACCTAGTACCAGAACCAGAATAATTTATTGATATGTCTTAAATCAAACGAAATTCAGTACATGGAATATTATGGTATACTATGTTCATAGAAAAAAAATACAACTTCCACCAAGTCACGTCGAAAAACTGTAGACTTCTGCTTTGAAGGTCCTGTCGACGAGCAAATTTCAAACGGAAATTCATCCGAATACGTCACAAATTCCGGGTGTCAAAACCTACTGGACCTACAAACAGGTTTGGACAGTGGAACTGGGGGCCACAAATTTATGGCCATTGAAATGAGTACAAAAAATGATGGAAAGCTAAGCCCCGTTGTCCTCTATATTGCCCCTTTAAAAGCCATAAAAAGCAGGCCATTTGGGTCCCGGGGTCCCACGATCCCAGGTCTTGGGGATGCACACCATCACCATGATTACCAAGCACTTACTAACTAAATGGGATGACCCTCCAAGTAATCCTAACTCACTATATAACTAGACTAGAAGTTAATCATTAAAAGCCATATAAGTAGGTTGGATACGTCCTGTAAATCGGTAAAATTTAAACCAACGTGTTACTAACTATAGCTAGGATCACTTCCAGCAGTACACCCTACTGTTGATTGGTTCAGAAGTCCGGAAAACTCACCAGTTGAGGTTGGTTGGTAGTTGAAATCCCATTATTTACCATGGTTTTTAGCACCCATGCCAGGTAGTTTATCCCACCATCCGAACGGGGAAACGGTCCTCGGAAGGCAGATCGATGCTTCACCTTTCGCAACTCGTTCACTGAGGCGGCGAAAGCGGCGTTTCGGCCGGCGGGAGATTTGGGAGGGTTTTTCCGGGATTTTTCATATCAAAGGAAACATTCAACCCCATACTTGAATGTCCATGGAAGTGATCGTAACTAGTTAGTAAGTTGGGTTATAACCTACTTAGAACCTACTTAAGGGACTTATAATCTACTTATATAGGGGTTACGGTTACAAGCCAGTTACTAAGTACAATGGACATCCCAGTAGGATCCATGTATGGTATATTTACCTACATTCAGTTGATTTTTATGGTAAATGTGGGTAAATATACCAGCCCCATGGATCCTATGGGAACATTACTGGTTGGTGGTTTTTCACCAAGCCATCTGAAAATAAATGCTGAAACAAATAATCCCCAATTTTTTTTAGGTGAAAATAAAATATATTTGAGTTGCCACCACCTAGATTAAGAGAAAAAACACTGCAATAAAACACAAGGGGATAGTACTGCTAGTGAAACAGCTCGTGATACTTAGTAAAACATACTGGCATTAAATATAAGACCATCGAATTGTGCCAGGAATTAAAATCAAGCATGCAAACCAAAACTCCTCGAAACGTTTGTGCCAAGGCAGGTCATTTTTGGGAAGATTCTGGAAACAGCAAGCAACATTTTTACTTGCTGAGGTTGGTAGGTTCTAGGGACACAAATCGATAGTAGAATTGATATCCAATTTTTCTACACCTTTGACATAACATACAGCATATAGTTGTCGAGTTTTTCCTTCAAAAAACATATGGGGACGAGAATTCTCTCAACTTGACATCTCTAAAATCTGACATGTAGATTGATCACGTCGTGGTTGAGGCGTGACGCTGAGTCATCTTCTCAAATGTTTGCAATGTTGATACGTTTAAACGTAGATGAAGTATGACAAACGGCCCACTTTGGGACATGTCACCACCCAACCAACACAAAACATATAAAATGGCAGGTGGTATTACTATCGCTATATTTTACTCAGATTGTCTACAAGTGATTGTCAAATTGTCCAATCATTCTTCCAAACAGCCCTTGCAGGAACAGAATCCGTTAAACAAAAACTGTTGGATTAACATGTTTTGCTTGAAAATCCCTGCAAGTTGGTAACACCAGCAATCCCCTCTTCAAAGCACATGTTCCTGACCAACAGTTTTGAGACAAACCAATAATCATCTATCCCAAAACTTATCCACAAAAAAAACACGGAACATACGCACCTATATTAGGCAAGTTGACATGGAAAAACAAATGTGTCGTCCCGTTTTTTGTCTTCGATTAGTTTAAGTTGATTGGGAAAAGCAAAACATCTTCCCAAAATCAGGACTTAACGGTGACTTAGTTGCCATGGTAGAACCTAAAGAAAACACCTTAAACAAATCCAGGTTTTGGAAGATTTTCCAAAATCCTTCAGGATCACGCGTGACGCGACGTGATCCGGCTGGCCACCGGGTTTCCCATCTTCCCACCACCAGGTCCCTCTGACCTAAGAAGCTGTGGGGCAAAAAGAGCAAGCGACTGGCCAAACGTACCTCTCCCCGAATCCGCGACGACGCGGTGTGGGATACGGCAAACAAGGTGGGCAGGACTCCCTTAAATGCTAATTTGTGTATCCCATAAATTTCCATGGGACGCTTGTTTCTTTACCTATACATGACTGGTTGATTTTTTTCATGGTGAATGTAGGTAAGTATACCATACATGGATGGTATGGGTATGGTATATTTACCAACATTTGGGTAGTTTTAGGGGACAGATGTATAGGTAAATGGACCAGTCCCATTGCGTGTCTGAGGTTATTTCAACCCAGGATCTGTACAAGTCGTACGAGTCGTATACGTGTTGTTTTTTCGAAGCCCAGGTGGCCTTCCAAAATCGTGAAGGCCAAAACTCTCGGCCAAAAAACACTGATAGATGTGTGCGTTCAGACCCATAGGATCCATGGGACTGTTATATTTACCTACATGAAAACCATAAACATCAATTATATAAATGTAGGTAAATATCCCAGTCCCATGGATCCTACTGAGAGAGAACATTTTCTGCAGAAGACATGACTTCAAAAAGAGTCGTGGGAAAGTTGGGGTTGGATGGAAACTCCCTGGAAAGATGAAGCACCTTGAGAACCTCAAGTTAACCGGTGGCCATTCTGATGGCAGAGATGACAAAGAGGTGCTCAGCACTTTATTCCTACTACCAGTTGTAGATCCAAAGCATGGTGAAAGCCAAATAAATCATGTGGAATGATTTTGTCTATATAAAAAAATATGTAGTATATCAAACAAAAAACATATATATATATATTTAGATAGATAGATGTGATAAGGACAGGAGACAGTTTTCCGGGGATTTGATAAGAACCACCCTTGAAGTAATTTTGCAGAAGCCCATGACCTTGGTCTTATCCAGCTTTTTCCCAAACATCTCCTAAAATGGTGGTTACCCAACAACCATGGGTTTCCTACTAAAAATGATCATTTTGGGGTGTTTTGGGGGTACCACCATTTAAGACTAAGGAAACACCCATATATGTATGTATTACAAAATCACATGCATATCCTTGGAACTGCTTACCCACGCCATCACGTGGGACTGGTGTATTTACTACCATGACTGGCTGATTTTTATGGTATATAAATGTGGATATATATATATATACCATCCACGAAACATCATGGATGCGATGGGTTAGACTTCAAATTGGCCATCCATAGATTTCCTGTACCAAAACCACCTGGACATGTGGCCATCTGCAACAAACGTACGCACCAACAGTAGGTGCCAATCATTCAGCAAGAGATGTCCACCTTTATAAACAACAAAAGAAAATGAAGTTCATAGGCCCAATGGGTATCTAGTTCGTGGTTTCAACCCGATTGAAAAATATACTTGTCAAAATGGGAATCTTCCCCAAATAGGGGTGAAAATAAAAAATCTTTGAAACCACCATCCAGCAAACTGTTTTCTTTGGGATGTTTTTTGTTGCCGCGCAGTGAAAGAAACCGCTGCGGATTTTTTTCCCAAAAACGAACCATGCGGAACTCCCTTTGGGGAGCAGTGGGCCAAGCACCAGGATCATGTGTGGAGTGGTCGGTTTTTTGGGGATATGTTTCACTGTTTCCACCTTAATGTTTTTCTAAGGTTGTTTCAACACACCTTTGGAACACACCCCTAAACCTCTACCAACAGGCCATAAAGGCATTCCTTTCATAGTTGTCTAGGGGGATTGTCTGGGGTGTGCTCTAGGGGTGTGTTGTATCTTTCTTGGAGTTTTGAAACTTTATCTGTGAATCCTATCTGAGGCTTCAAATCAAACCTTGACCTTTTTTTGTTGGAAGGCAAATTGTTGTGATTTCAACAGCGAAACACAGCATCATCCCAGCTCCAAACGGACTTGTCAGCTCGCCCCTGAAAATATACCATCCCAAATGGGAAGGATCGTCTTCCAAGCATGATCTTTTAGGTTCCATGTTAATTTTCAGGGGTGTACCCAGAGTTGTTTTTCTCTACAAGAACCATCTAGTTCCATCACTTATATAAGATCACGAAAGATTCATTATATAATGAATTCAATCAGTTGACCAAATGTCTCTCAGAAAGGGAGTCGCCTTTCCAAAAGATCCGAAGAATTTCCTATGCCATCGCTAGGATGCTCTGGATTTCAGTTGGTCATGAGAAACCGCATATCCTGTCGATTTCTGCACTTCTCCACTTCTGTGAACATCAACAATCTAATCAAACCTAGTTGGTGGTTTCAACCCATTTGAAAAATATGAGTCAAATTGGATCATTTCCGTAAGGATCGGGATGAAAGTAAAAAATCTTTGAAACCACTACCTAGTCTCCTTACCATGTTCTCACCTTTTAAAAGCATGTACATTTCTGGAGATCTCGCCACTCTCAACGACAACAAACCGAACGACTCTCCGACAAAAACAGCTATCGGGATCGAGGAAGTTGCATCCTCTCCACCAGATTTGGGTTGGTCGATTTGACGTTGTTTCATTGTCTCCCCAAGAAATATTTTAAAAAATCGAGGCCGTTCTTTGCGGTTTTAATAACCACAAAATATATATTATAAAGTATGAATGACTGAGGTCGTCTTATTTTACGTCCAAATTTATGTCGTGCCGTCGGAGCTGAATTTGGATAGTCATGATAACTGGGAAACTGTGTCCTATAGCAAGCTGATACAGATATTTGCAACAGCATATGGGTGTTTCCTTAAATGGTGGTACCCCAAAAACACCCCAAAACTAAAGATTGTTGGGTACCAGCATTTTAGGAAACCCCCATATATACATACCCGATTCCTTTTTTTTGCATGACAAGCCTGACAAGTTTACTAAAACGGGACTCTGTTGAATTTGAGCTTAGGTGTTCAGAAACAAGTGTAGACAGCTAGATAGAAGCCACAATCATCCAAGGTAAAGCCAGCACAACCAGAAAACACAATGGATGGACAATTGTAAGCTCAACATCTGTGTTTGCATGTCAATACGAAGGCTGCCAAATCTTGCCATAACTTTGAAGCAAATCTTAGGCTATTGGGAAAGACTAGTAGAAGAACTACATGCTAGATTAATTGACTTACAGTATGTGAAAAAGGGATTACAGCACCCATTGCATCCATGCATGGAATCAGAACGAACCATTCATGTGTGTAAATATACAATCCTCCTATGGATGCTATGGGGTGAAAAAACGCTCGCGATTGTTTCTTCAGTTCACAACGAATCAAATCATTCATCTCCAACTCCCGATCTGCTTAGAAAATACTGGGACTCTCTCATTGAAGAAACAACCACCATCACCCAGTGCAGATGTCTATCGACATATTGTGAATGTAATCATCAAGTACCTGAGTTAGATTGTTGCAGGGTGTACTACATAAATCTCTTGTTTCTTCTCTCTTTCTCTGTTCAAAAAACGCCAAAAGCAGGAGATTCCTCGATCCACGCGCTGCAAAGTTCCTCTTCTTCGAAGAGGAAGATTGGTAGCGAAATGGAGGGAGAGAGGGTCAATCTCCCTCTCAACAAAAACTTATATACACTACAAAGTAAACGGACACTGGAAGTGGGGTATTGATGAATATGTGAGACACAAGTATATCAACGAATGGTAAATTGGTGGTTTGGAGCCTGGTGGTCTGGGTTGGTGTGCCCCTAAGCAAATTAGCAATTTACCATTAGCTGAGTATACAAAATTGAGAAAAACTAACAGTGAATCTAAGTAAACCATCCAAAAAAAGGCCAAGCCTTCTAAGATTATCTGACAAAAAAAATCCTACGTTGAAGAAATCATCACTGAAAAAAATCCCTGGCCACCTGCAACTCCTTAAAAGACACATCATCTCAAAGAAGTTGACAAACACGAAACCAATGCTGAGATGAATTGATGGGTCATTTTCTGAATAAACCACAAGGGCATTGCCTGGGGTGAAGAGAATCTAGGGAAAACCACTGTGCTTTGCTGGGAATCTGTCAATGACTACTAGACTTATGTTGGGAACTCATCAAATAAGTTGAAGTTCCCTAAAATTGGCAAAAATCAACAGCAGACACTTCCTTTTGGAGGCCCTTGGTTTTCGGGGTCACCATCACCGTTTGTTTGCAGGAGTGCAATTGCATTTCAGAAATTCATACCATGTTTCTCATATCCTTGCTTACACATGCATGCTTAACATAAAAACACACTAAAACGTGGTGGAACAAATCTTGGGAGTAGACTTTCAAATCCCTGCAATGAAAGGAACAAATTTGAACAATCAAAAGTCAACAACTCATCCGTTGAAAACCAGCCACCAGTCCGTGCCACAAACCAACTCAACGTAGCTCTTCAGGAATTTCATCTTCCTGTGCCTCCTGAGAATGGTTGTGGGGTAGCCGTAGTTTTAAGCCCGAAGAACTGGCTTGCAAACATGGTTGGGTAATACCATTCGTATTAATATTAGGGAAAATATTGATTGTTGGACTACATATGTAATATATAGAAGCCGAGGCAGTAGCGGGTCAATTGTAAGCTGTGCTGAAAAATAATCAGCGCGTTGTTTGAAATTTCAATAGTAGACTGGACTATATCTGTAGGGACATCGATCTCATCGCGCGTTGTCTAATTTCTGCAAATATGGAAGAACAAGGAGTCACAACAACCCATTTCGGAATTCAGAATGAAACAACATTCTCCAAAAATATCACGAATGCTGTTGATGGAAGAAATCCTGCACCACCTGGGATGGTGCTCAAACCCTGAAAACACTGGGATATTTACCATATCAACTGGTTCGCCGGATTCTTTCCACCAACCGTATCACTTGATTCGTGGGATTATGACTATGACGAGACAGTGGTTTCTTTCTACATTTTGCGAAAAGGTCATTGGAGAGTCACACCTTGAAACTTGGAAGCTGAACCGCTTGGCAGATGTGGATCCCATGACAGAATCCCATGGGAAAAAATGGATATATTTACCTACCATTTTAACTATTTAAAACTCGACCATTCATGTAGGTAAATATAACATGTAACATACATGGAAAGTGTTTGGGGATGATGAAACTCTCTCTATCTTTTGCTGCAAGCATCTTAAATGACTTTTACTAACACGACCAGCAACTAGTTGGTGGTTGAGTTTCAACCCATTTGAAAAGATATGCGAAAGCCACATTGGGTTCATCTTTCCCAATTTCCGGGGTGAAAACTCGAAAAACAATATTTGAGTTGCCACCACCGGGCCGACAAATTGCATGGTTTCAACATGTCAGAGTTGCCAGTGATTGAGGTTAAAGCTCCATTTCAAAACACACATTTTTTCCTTTTTTGAAGGGTGGTAGGGTATAGTAAATCCCCAGGTAGGGTTGTGGGACCCCTTCCAAATGGCCTAAATGATCTAAATCTAAATGGCTTATAAATGGGGGTTACTCACTACTTACTAAGTGGGATGATACTCCAAGCACGGTATAGCATCCCCTCATCTTCCAGTTCCAAAAAAATGTTTGGAACCAGGGGTCGAGTCTCGTTACCTGATATATTGGCAACTGGGAGGAACAGGTTCCGAATATTTTTGGTGAACTGGAAGATGAGGGGAATGGATTATGCTTTTCAGCAAAACGCAAACATCATTTTTGGGGGAGGTGAGATTCCCCCCGAAATCCCGAAACCCACGTACCCCCTGGTAAACTAACATAGCTATGGAATATCCCTATTTTCAATAGGAAATACATCTTCAATGAGTCCATTTTTCATTGCTATGTTGGTTTACCGGAGTGTACCTATACGAATGATGTATTTTTATGGTAAATCTATAGGAAAGTATACAATTTTCCGATGGATCCTATGCCTGGGATATATACCGAAATACAAAAACAGCTGAAACTTGCAGACCAGATTCAATCCGCTTCAAATTCTGCCCGACCTGTATTTTTTATGTCTGGTCAACCTGACGCCCCCCTAACGTACTCCCCCACAGAAATCAGGGTTTAATAGCTGGCCTTGTTAAGGGGAACCAATGGTTTTCATAAGCACTGATCATCTGGGGAAGGGGGTACGTCGGGCAGGGGGTTGGTTGGCCAGTCATGGTTGCTTGTGAAGGATCAAACTCCTGAAATTGTCCTACTAGGTTTGCTGAGACCCACAGTAGTGACATGAACCATGAGTCATCCTGGTTGGTTAAAAGGCATCCTTACAATGGCTTACAATAATCCCGGTAATCCCCATAGAACTGGGTAGTATTTCATCCCCTAGATAACCTAACAACCAGGGGCCCTTGACCACTGCTCTAACCAGGTTGGAGTAGTTCAGAATTCTCTCCGGAAAATAAAACATGAAAACCTTGGAAATGATACTTGCCGCCCTCTTCCAGGGGGTACTCCTCCCAAATAAGATGTGCTTTAGGTGCTTGTATCTATAATCTATACTAATATTCCGAATATTCCATCCAAAATTGAATGGGACCTTACCAATGGACCCGTAAGTAAGTTGCTAGAGTTGTTAGATACTCAGGTTTAGGGGTCCGTTCAGTAGGTCCTGTTGGAGATTTCTTCAAAATTTGCATGTTTGAGCCTACAACTTGTTCCCTATAAACTCACTTCCCTGGGTGCCACCAAATCATCCAAAGCAGCTCCCCAAACCTTTGAGGTTGTTTTATTACGGTGAATGGTGGGTCCCTACCCATAGGATCCATGGGACGATGGTATATTTACCTACATGAAAACCCACACAAATCAACCAGTCATGGCTCGGTAAATAAACAATTTTTTCCATGGATCCTATGGGCTGCCCAAGTGTTCAATTTTTTCCGTGGCTTTCATTTTATATGTTGAACATTACTCCCAGTGTGGTCAATGATTTTTCACCAGAATGAGAGTTTATGATTCAAACCTTGGCAGAGTTCATATATGGGTGTTTTCCTAAAATGAACAAAGCCATGGGTTTTCCTACTAAAAAATGATCAGCACTTGGGGTGGAGATTGGGGGTACCACCATTTAAGGAAACACCCATATCACAAAAATAAGTATCAAATATACAAATCTATGTTCTATGTCTATGTCTATATACATTAAAAACATAATATACGTAGCTACTGCTATCATCAAGACATTTCACTTCTGGCCCTTCCTAATTACATTTCGGCGCAATTACCTGGATACCGAAGTCGCATAAGGCTTTTTAAAATAGTGCCTGACACATGCTTCACCCACCCTCCTTTGTTTCTTTCGGAAATCCCATAGGTCCCTTGTGTTTCATTTGGCTGTGTCCAAACGACTGGGACAAATCTGGACACTGCCAAGTCAATTAACCCTGGATCAGCTAAAAAAACAATGGAGAACTATCCGCTGATGTTGTGATGAATTGGCCAACATTGGCTTGTTGGCTCCGGGTAAGTGAAAGTTCCAGCTAGTTGGGAACGGTTGTAGCCGACCCAAAGCCCACTAGGAGGTCAACGATTGGGGAGGTCAAGCATATGGGTCAAGAGGCCAAATGAGAAAAAACAAGTTGTTTCAGAATATTCTTATCAACTATACAGTACTATTCTGGTTGGTGGTTTCAACCCATCTGAAAAATATTAGTCAAATGCGAAATCTTCCCCAAATAGTGGTGAAAATAAAAACTATTTGAAACCACCACCTAGTATTTCATGTATGTTTATACTATATGTTATAATGGACACTATCTGGATAAATTGATTTGGTCTTTCTTGGGAATAGTACTAGTTGGTGGTTTCAACCCCTTTGAATAGAACATGCTCGTCATCAAATAAGGAATCGTTTCCCATTCGTTTCCCCAAGTAGATATAGAGGTAGAAAAAATCAAACAACATCTTTGAAAAACCACCACGTAGTCAAACATGCTGTTGATGGAAGAAATCCTGCACCGCCTGACATGTATGAAACCCTGTAAATTATGGGATATTTACCATATCAACTGGTTAGCCGGATGTTTTGTTCATCAACAGTATTCACCACTTTTTTTGTACGAAAAAATGGACCCCGGAGGTTTCATGCCCCCACCCATCCATTGGCCGAAACCGGGGTCTCCGTCCATCCCGGCCTGCTCTTGGAGGGCCAGCGCTTTCTGGCAAAAAAAATATCCAAAGGTTGGCCAAACAAACATAACAGGCTCGTGGTAAAGTGCCTTTTCCCGGCCTTTCTAAAAAGAGACACACACACACACAAATCTCAAAAAATATCATTAAATATTCCAAGTGTTGCAATGATTTTTTGTGTTTCATGATCATATTTGCTTGAAATGAAAAACCTCAAAGATGGCAAACAAAGAACAATCATCACATCTAAAAAAACACACACACACATCAAGTTTGCAGGGAACACATATTTAGCCTTGCTAGGAATCAACTGATTCGCCCATAAGGAATCAACATTTTATCAAACCTCACCTTTCAGACCAGCTTGGCTTTCGCTAAAGTCAGCTAAAGTCAGGGGTGAGGTTCCCACCCAAACCAACAGAACAATGAAAATCAGGACATATATACCAAAAATAATGGTACCCTTGATGGCTGAAATCCGGCTAACCTCTTCGTCATTTTTGACCCCGGCCCATACTCTTGATGGAAAAAGTCCTGCACCAGTTGATATGGTAAATTTTCCACTATTTGCAGGGTTTGAAAAAAATCCCAGGTGGTTGGCGCCGGATTTCTGAACCATCGACAGTATGTTATGAACATGTCCAAGGTTGAATGGGTTGATCATAGAAAATAACACCAACGTCTACAGTGTTTCTTATCTTCCACTTGTACATTGTTTAGCTTGCACAGTCAATGTTCAGAAGTTCAGAAACTTGAACTGGATGGTAAGGTTCTCTAAAGACATCCCAAACAAAACACTCAAAAAACGCATAGACAGCAGTTCTGCATCGTTTTGCTTCAAATAGAAAAAACAGCAGAAACAAACATCTGAACATGATGGAAATGTTTAAAATCGTGTTTGTTCAATATTTGTTCATGTTATATTCTGACGTGTTTCATGATGACCGCACATGATTTGTGGATGGAAATTTAAAGCAAAACTGCACCTTCTCCGCTTTGGCTAAGGCGACACCAATGGCCTGCATTCTTTTTGTCAATCCGAAGACGTGATGTTTCACCCCGAAAGGTCAAACAACTTCATTCCGTCCCCGTAGAACTGGGTCGCGTGGAAACAAAAAGGTGTACACATGGAACCACTGAACCACATGGAAATCACTGAACCACATGAAAACCAAGCTGTTTCACATCATGTTCACCACCTTTTGCTTTTCATGTGCCAATCACTCTAAAATGTCACTATAGGCAATCCCTGAAAGTGAGTAAGCCCTCCTTATCCCCATATCTAATCAAGTGGCATTGGTAACTTTAACAGAAAGAAACTATATAATGCATTCTGCATAATGAAGGTGGCCAAGTATTTCACCCTCAATCAATGCACCAAAATAATGGGGGTGTGTTTGCTAGAATGACTTCCAAGTTTGGTTCTTGAAAAAATGAAGATTAGATACAAACAAAACCCACCCTCCCTAAAACTAACATAGCACTTGAACATGAATGGTTGGAAGACAAACCTTTCCTTTTGGGGCCCTTTGCCTATTTTCAGGTGCGTTTGCTGTGAGTTTTGGGTGAGGTAAAACCCATCTGAGCCACAAAAAAAACATTCTTACTTTCCATTCTACTGGTTGATTAAAAGAGATCCTCATAATGGTATATAAAATAATCCCTATATAACAGAAAGGTAGGATTTCATCCCCTACAACCCCAAATTCCCGAAAAACAACAAAACGGGGCCCTGAAATATTCAATCGCTCATCTCGGCATCCAGGTATCAAGGCTATGACGGACCCCATCCGACACCTCCTTCTCCTGTTGCATTTGTTTCACCAGCTTTGCAAACTTCCTCCTGGAGGAAGTTTTAGTGAGAAAATAAACGCCGTTCGGAACAACTGGTTGATTTGCAAACAAAAATCCGGCGCGATCACCGGTTGATATCGATATGATTAAAAACCTATTCCATTCCTTTAAGAAAGTTTCATAGATGTCAGGTGGTTGTTTGGGATTTCTGAACCATCAACAGAAAAACACTCAACAAAGAAAGCAGGCAAGGTTTTGAGGTCTCAAAAGTGAAAAAAATGAAAGAAATCCGGCTAACCAGTTGAGGTTGGTAGTTTATCCTCTTATTGGCAGGGTGGTGTTGGATTTCTTCCATCAACAGTATTAGGAACGTATGTATCATGATTTTGCAGAGTTTGATCTATCCCAAGTGGTTTTCCTAGCCATAGCATCAAGCGTATTACCATTGTTGATCAATGCTTACCATTGGTTGCTTGGATTGTCGGAGTGTGACCCTCTCCTTCGCTCAATCTCCTCCAAAGTGAGGCCGTCTTTGGTCTTCTTACCTTCCAGATTTTTGGGTGTGGTGTGGAACGAAGGACAGCCGGTGATCCCAACGTTTGGACGAGGGATCTTCAACTGCTAAATCATGACACTGTCTATGAAGATGAGTAGATGGCTCCAAAAATTTGTTTCTCAAGTTCTCTTGTAAACTTGTAGGTTCAGCTCATATGGCAAATATCGCAAATCGCTGTACTTATCAAAATAGATCTCACTATCGCTCCTCAACAAACCTCACGTTTTCTCATGTTCAATCTTTGAAGCTATGCTTCTGGGGGAGTTCACTATTTTTTAGCTGGTCGGCTGGTCATACTCATACAGGTCCATAGGGAATCAGGATACTCTTCCCCTAAGAGCAGCATAAATACCCTCATCTTCCAGTTGCTTATATATCTTATATATAACATGCTTTTGTGGACAAAAAAATTGATCGTTACATGATATATTGGCAACTGGGAGGAACAGGTTCCAAATATATATATATATNACACAGAGAGGCACATATCGAAACTTACAGCAACGAAGACGCGTAGGAACTATGAACTTGCCTTTGCTCAACACAATCCATGTTCAGTGCGCCCTGATCTTGTCATGCTTAGCGTCATGATCCCCACGCGGCAACTCCACTAAGTGCTATGGGTATAGGGTGAGATTTTGACACAGTAGATTTTTAAGGGCCCTGCTGATTTCAGACGTAATCTGCTTTGACATGGATATGCCTCATGCATGTGTGGCAAATCTTGGTACATCATAGAGGTGAATCCTGTTCAGGCGCGTTTGGATGCTAACAGCTGCAAGGCAGTGCTTGATGAATGGATGATGAGGATGATTCGTATGAGTGCTAGTGTTGTTTGTTGCTGGTGTGCATATATACGGCAAAGGAGCCGCCTTGAAAGTTTTTTTAATTTTCAATGCGAACATGCTTACATGACATGGAAGCAGCATATATAGAGGGTCACAGTAAGACGGCATCCACTCCACGAAAATCAAAATGGCACACGGGGTGTTTCAGGATTACCAAAATTACCATGGGTTTCCCTGGTATGTGCCATCTTACTGTGCTTATATGGGTCCTCCATGCGTATTTTCAGTCTTTTGCGAACACCAAGATGGCATATCATTGGTTCATTGTAATGCCAGCAAATCCGCCACTACAATCCAAGATATGGAAGTTCTTGGTGTGATCAGAAGTGGTAGAAAAAGATGATGTGTTGAAGCACTGCCCAAAATCACTTGTCTGTGATATGTCATCTATTGGTTCACTGATGTTATGTCACGAGTCATGCCATGAAATCTGTTCCCCTCAAACACCACACCTGAATTCAAGTGAGTCCTTGTTAAGATGGCCTGAATACTACTTTCTCGGTATGCCATCTTAATGTGCCATCTATATGGCTCAGTGATGTTTTGCTAGGAATCATGCAATAAAATCCGTCCCACCCAAATATCCCGCTAAATTCAAGTGCGTCCTTCTTAAGATGGCCTAAATACTACTTTCTCGGTATGCCATCGAAACGTGAACCCCTATATATATACAAAGTACCATACAGTTTGTCAAAAAACAAAAGCGGCAAGCAGCAGACACAGAAAAAATGAAGAGAACCTACCGAAGAGAGCTAGGAAAACAATGGCGCAAGGATCGACAGACCGCTGGGCACAGGGACCACACAGAAGGAAGCAGCAACAGCTAAGTGCACAAAAGCATAGAGGCTAGAAGATGAGGAGAGGCCATTGCAAAAAC
Organism: Breviolum minutum Mf 1.05b.01; assembly: GCA_000507305.1. Classification (NCBI taxonomy): domain Eukaryota; class Dinophyceae; order Suessiales; family Symbiodiniaceae; genus Breviolum; species Breviolum minutum. The sequence continues at coordinate 14,886 of DF239212.1, read as the reverse complement.
ATAGATGAAGCGCAAGGGTCTAGCAAATGAGGCGCAAAGGCCTGGCAAGTCAACGCCAAGGGCCTAGTAAAAAGAGGCGCAAGGGCCTAGCAAGTACGGCACACAGGCTTAGNCTTTATTTTCTTCATTTTCTTTATTAGCTGGAAGTCTCCAAAAGTAAATAAAGAAAATGAAGAAAATAAAGTCTTTATTTTCTTTATTTTGTTTATTTTCCTTTCTAAAGGCTGCAGAAAAAAAAACAAAATAAAGAAAACAAAGAAAAAATAAAGACTTCATTTTCTTCATTTTCTTTATTAGCTGAAAGTCTCCAAAAGAAAATAAAGAACATAAAGAAAATACATACTTTATTTTCTTCATCTTCTTTATTAGCTGGAAATCTCCAAAGTAAATAAAGAAAATAAAGAAAATAAAGTCTGTATTTTCTTTATTTTATTTATTTTCCTTTCTAAAGGCTGCAGAGAAAAAAAAAGAAAAAAAAGAAAGAAAAGAAAGAAAATAAAGACTTTATTTTCTATATTTTCTTCATGTTCTTTACTAGCTGGAAGTCTCCAAAAGTAAATGAAGAAAATAAAGGAAGTAAAGTCTTTATTTTCTTCATTTTCTTCATTAGCTGGAAGTCTCCAAAAGTAAATAAAGAAAATAAAGAAAACTGCAAGGCCGTCACATAGTACAAGGAGGTCCCTCTAACATATATATATATATTATATATATCCATATGTATACATAAGGAACTGGAAGATGAGGGCATTGCACCATATCTGAAATTACTATTTGTTATTCCGAGATTGGCAACCCACCCAATCTTGCAAAGTTGGAGTCAGACACTCACCTAATCTGCAACTCGGAGTTTTCCAATGTGGAGCCGCTCAGGGAGATGTTTGGACCAAGTTTCCATCATCCGGGAGGGGATTTTTTTTGATTTTTGTCAAACTCTCTGATCATGTCAACTTCATGTTCAAAAGCACCATTTGGAGGTAACAAAACTGTAGAAAAAAAATCACCCGTAGTAATCCAATAGATTTTTGAGACTGACAGTCGTCGACATGTCGACACTGTTAAACAGGTTGTGTCACACAACCAACAGTTCAAGTTATATATGGATGAAAAAAAACCGAGAACGAAAATCAATCTGAAGCTGGCAATTCTCGGAGCTGGTGACCTTTTTTGGGATGGTGAGTGAAAACGTGACCCCGAAATCAAAGGTTGGTTGTTTGTGACCTCCAAGTAACGATAGGGGATAAAAAAGGTCACGACTGACGACTTACCTGGTAAAGGTGGTGCTTTCCACCTTTGACATGTGGGAGGTATTTCTTGACACCAAAGATTTATACACCCCTGAAGTTTAACATGGAACCTGAAAACATGGCACCATGGAAAGGGAGATTTGTCTTCGAAACCGTCATTTTCAGGTTAAACTTTGGGGGTGTAAATGAAAGAAATCAGGAACTACAAACTCCAGCACTTCCAAGCTAAACTCTAACTTCATAGGTATGTCAAAATACACCAGGCATTTTCTCCAAGATATTTGATCTACTTACGTAAACATATCTATATATATAATTATATATACTCCGGCAAAACTAACATGTCAATGGAGAATAAAACATTTGAAGATGTATGTAAATTTCCTTGAAGGATTGAGACCTTCCCCATTCTTATGTTACTTGAGAATGGAGTGTCGGTTGGTGTTTTGTGGAGGTCTTTCCAAAAGACCAGGGGTCATAATATGACACCAACCCAAACAATGCATTGTCATTGGCTATAGGGAAATCCCCCCAAAATAGGTCCCATTTAATGACCCCCTGAGGACACAGTTCACAGCTCGTTCCATTTTTGCAAAGTGGCCAGGGCCCACCGGTGGAAACTCCTCGAGAATGCTTTTCAGCGACGAAACTGACATTTTTGGAGAGCTTTCAAGGGGGAAGCCAGGGAAAAGCAGTGAAAGCATGGGAACATACGGTTGATGGAAGAAATCCGGCGTTCACCAGTTGAGGTTGGTAGTTTATCCATGTTTATCGCATTATTTACAGGGTTTTAGCACCATCCCACGTGGTGCAGGATTTCTTCCACCAACAGCATTAACCTTTCAAAACATATTTCACAAAGGCTTGAATTTACTAAGCTAAAAATGCCGGAACATTCATCCGGATTTGTCTACGAAAAACCATCGAACGAAACATCTGAATTTTTTCACATCTGTGAAAAATCGCCTGACCCTTTTTTGGTGCCTCCGTGATTTTTGGCATTTGGTATTTGGTATTTCGCACCCAGCGGGAGAAACGGATTGGTCAATGTGTTTTCCATGGTGAAATTAGATAAAGTCATTGATAATCAGCAGATTGGTTTATCGGCACCGGGATTTCTTGATAGACTACAGTCATCTAAACTGCAAAAGAAAATTCGGAAAACGAAAACCACGAAAAAGTCGATAACTAACAACCAAAACACCATGCAAATTATAAGGCCTATCTGGCCCATCTGTCCAACAGATTCAAACACTACGGCATGAACGACAAATTGAATCATCAAATCTCAAAAACCTGACAAACATTCCCCATATAGGATCAATGTATGGATGTGTATGGTATATTTCCCTACATTTACCATTAAAAACATATTAAATGGAGGTAAACACCCCATGCATTAATCCTATAATAACAGTTTTCCAACCCCCCACAACCAACCAAAAACTACTCCACTCCTGGTTGTAAGCAGCATCAACCCGTTCTTCATCATGAAGGCTCGGCCAACTTGTTGCACCGATGTATAAAGGACACCTTTTTGATCGATCAGCTGTTGGGGGTGGATCTACCCCTACTTAGATGTCCGGTTGGAAGTTAGTAAAAGGTTAGTAAGTGGGTTATAACCCCAATATACCCCATTTATAAGCAGGTTATAACCCATTTACAAACCATTTACTAACTTCCAACCGAACATCCAAGTAGGCAGCCTGTTTTTCGGGAGTAATGAAGCCCACCATCATCCTCTTTTTAAAGGTCTTTTTGTGAAGGCCTTATTTCCTGCCGGGGGGGAATGGCAGTTTTTTGGGGGTTGGGGGTTGGGCCATTGACTTCCCATGGTGACACTTGGGTGGTGCTTTCAGCCCCCCAGAAGCATCAGTCCATTACAACGAACCTCTGAAATATACAAGAAGCACGGAAAAGGGTTTCAAACATTCCAGATGAACCAACAAAAACCTCTCATCAGCCACCGAAACCAATCCTGAAAACTATATTAGGAGAAATCCAACTTAAAAAGCATTCGTAAACACATACTGGAAGCATCCCTAAGCCATCTCGCATAAATATGTCAACCTATATCATTTTAGGGCATACCTTTAAGATAACTTGATTTTTCCATGTCGCAAGGAATCGCTTCTGTCCACAGTTCCTGAGTCCCTAAGTCCCCCAGCACTTTGCTCTTTGCACTTTCCCTCAGAAAATGCAGGCAACTTCCGGTTGAGAAACCATATACCCTTCCTCCCATAATCATGGTTCTGTGGAAAATGGGTGTGTACTCCAATATGAGCTTCCTTTCAATTAAGGTAGTTTTCCACTTCCATAGATTACGGGAGAAAGGGTATGTGTACAGGAGAACTCTTTGATTTTCATTGTCAAGTCTGAAAACCCTCAAGAGATAAGCAAACATCTTGGGATCAGTTGGGAATTTTGTTTTTTTCGGCCGGTCACGTGATTTCCGGGGCTGCCCAACCCTAAGAATCCAGACCCCTCCCGATCCAGTAGGATTGATGGTCTTTTTATCCCATCCTCAGGTCATAGGATTGTAGATATAATCTTAGGACATATCTGGATCCTTTCGGCGAAGCAATTTTCCATCATTTCGTATAAATGAAATCAAGCCTACTGTACCACTTGGGTATAGCTGTAAGATGTAAATATAAAAATATATATATATATATATATGCACACCCCGGAAATTTAACATGTCACCCCTAAAAATAGGCTTGCTCCCAAAAAGAAAGGAGGAAACGATCGTCTTCCAATCATCAATTTTTAGGGGCGAGCTGTTAAAATTTTGGGGGTGTAATCTCAAAATGAGCCCAGGTCCATGGAAGAGCTATTTCAGGTGAGCAGTTTCTATATAGTGCCTGACCATCACGACCTCAAATACCTGCCATTTAGATGCATTTAGGGCCGGGGAAGAAATCCCAGGACCTTGCTGTTGTTTCCATGGTGGTAAACCCCGAAGAAAAAAACAGGAAGTACTGCCTGTAAATATCAAAATCAACATCTTCCTCCTTATAAAGTTGCCATCATCAACAAACATGTAAAAAAACAACCTGATGGAATCATACTAACTAGTTGATCTAATTGTAATTTAATGATATGGATCAACACCATCATCATTAAAATCATCATCACATATCATCAGCACCGTCATCATCGTCAGGATTAGGACCGCCCTCCCAACCGCGAAAGCTGCCCAGTGACGATACAGGTCTCAAGGGTTGTTGCAGCCTGGTGGCAAAGCGTGCAAACGGACAGGGAATGATAGAAAAGAAAAAAACAACTTGAACCTTACACCCCACCAAAACTAACGGCTGGAACCAGGAAAAATTGCAAATATCTCCTCTGGAAAACGAGGAGAAACGCCAGCCCAAACCACGAATTTTTGGCTTCCAGCCATTAGTTTTTTGGGGGTGTAATAATCTAGCTTCAACCAGGCCCCCAAATGTCCAAAACTCGAATCACTCCAAGTGATCAAACCGAAACAACAAACCAGGTTCCCACACATGTTTTGGAACCTCCTGAGAAGGGGTTTTTGGTATGTTTTTTGGCGTCCGAATACCTTCTTAGGAGGTGTTTGGATGTTTAGGGTTGTTTGTTTCCGACCAAAAAGGCCTTCAAAGAGTAATTCGTTGTTCCAAGGAACCTATTTGAGTAAAAATTGTTTGGAAGAGTCCGGCAGAAACATATTTCATCCACCAATTTATGGAGTTCCTGGAAGTTCTCCTTAGCATTTCAGCATTCCGAGGGGTCGATGACTGCATAAATATGTATATATATATATGTGTGTACCGACAAATAATTTAAATGTATGAATATACAAATATATATATATATATTATACATATCGGTTCCTGCCTAAACACTGTAACAGGTGGATTTTTTGAAAGGTTGACAGGCTTCCCTGCATTAAAAGCTGATTATTTACCCACTGTGAACCAGGGTTGAGGCATGCCCCACTATGGATGTTTCCAAAAATAGTGGGGTTTCCCCCCAAATCATCCATTTTTTCATAAGGTTTTCCATTATATTCACCATCCATTTTGTGGGTGTTTCCCTATTTTTAGAAACATCCATATACATCTATAGAATCTATAGTAGTTGTACCTCGGCAAATAACCATCCACATTCATCAAAAACATCTATGGGAAACCTTGGTGGTGAAGAAGGCTCGCTTGTGGCAGCACGTCCCACAACGCAGCCCACTTCCATGGACATGGCAGGACCAAAAAAACAAGCTGATTGCTACAGATTTCGTAAAACATTTCCTCAACAAATCTTAAACCACTTTTTCTGTTTGTAGGAGAAAGTATAACATCTTGAAAACCTGGTAGTAGAGTGTTGGAAGCTAAATATCATTGATATGTCATGTCCCTCAGCTCCACATGTTTTGGAAACTCTGCTTGTAGACCCTTCAATATTTCATCCAATGGGTGAAGGATGAAAAACTGAAGAGATCTAAACAAATTATCTGTTGCAAATAATCATGTCCAGAATTCATGCTGATTTTCTTTTGTGCATCTGTTTTGATGTTGGCTTTGTTGCTTCTGCTTGGAAGACTTCATTTCACTATCGTTCATTCAAATGCTGAGCCAAAATGCTGCGACGTTCTAGCCGTACAAAATATACAATGATTACTCCAAACCTTTATCTCTTGAAAACAGAGCACTGGAACTTCACAAGCACATCATTTGCACTTCACACCATCAACTGATTGTTTACAATTGTTCCATCTTTAACCACATTCTTAAATACTTGAATCGGATGATATAAAGTTCATGATAAATTCAAGCAACAGAAGCAACTACAGAATAATTGTGTATAGTTTTCATGGATATACGCACACACCCAAAGATATATTTTCTATCATTTATGATGTATCTGCATCATATACGTATAAATATATTTACATTATATCCATTTTGCACCATCCCCATGCTCCAAGAAACTCTCACCATCTCTCAACCCAACGGCAACGGGGCACTTCAGCCACGTCGATGGCCCTGAGTCGAATCTGTCAAATCAAGGTACCCTCTGGTAAATTCACATAGCTGGCTGGAATATCCCCAATAATTGAGCGGGAAATACATATTCTTGAAGGATCCAGTGTTCCATTGCTATCGTAGTTTACTGGAGCGTATCTAAAAATATATTCCTTTTGGTTGATTTATTGATTCATTTAAATTTGGAGAGTCGATTCTCAAGAAAAAAAACACACACACAAAAACATAACAGCGAACCTAGAAAAAATTCTATAATATGTATATATATATATAAGAGTATAGATATATATATATATAAAAGAATACGCATGTTGTTTCGAATTGGCTTTGGTCGAAGCAAAGAACTGCACCGATGTGACCTGTTTGTTTAGATGGATGCTTCAGGTATTCTTCATGTACAGATCTCTACATTTTGAAGGATTAAACAATGGGCCATATTTTTTTGGTGGCAAGGTATGAGTTGAAGGCAAATGAATATTAAGAGAGTAATCAAATTGCAATGTTGTCATTTAATGTCATTTGGAATGCCACAATGAAAGTGCCACAGGATGTTGCAAATTCCACCCCTTTACTGCTCAGAATGTTATGTATATCCTGACTGTTGAGGAGAGAACTCTATCCCCACAAATTTGCCCACATATTTTGTGCATCTCAAGTGGTGAAGCGCCGCCATCAACAGCACTCGGGACATTGAGGGACATTCCAAACATTGCACATCAAAAGGATCTGACTCACTAGGAAATTATATATTAGTGAATTACTGTATGTCCATCAAAAATTGAATGGGACCGAATCCCAAGGGACCCCTAAGGAAGTTGCGATCGAGCTTTGAGATACTCAGTTTTAGGGGTCTGTTCAGTGGGTCCTGTTGGAAATTACTTGCAGTATGACGAACAAATCTGAATTTACATCACCCTTTATTTCTCCCACAATCATGGTTCAATGGAAAACTGCCCCAAATAAAAGGAAACAATCCTATTGGAGATACACCCCATGTTTTCACTTCCATGATTGTGGGAAGAAGGGTAACATGCCGAACTTAGGCCAACACAACCTTATCCTTCAAAACACTGAACTTCAGTTGCGGTGAATTTAAACGTTCCTTTGTTCATGTTTCTTGGGTGGTGATATTTTTCGGAGGAAAAAAAGAAAGCGACCTACAAACAAATAATTGAGGTTGAGGCCTTTTTGGAGTCATCATGATATCATGAAATCCACCATCCTATTCCATTTAATAGGCATCAAAGAGATCCACTATCCATAGGCATCAAAGAGATTCACTGGGACCCAGTCTACCATATCTACCATTATTTTCAGGTGATTCCATTGACATGGACCTTGGATGATAATTTTCCTTGATAAAACCTGCATTCCCTGCCAACTTCCTTTGAAATGCCACCAACGTCCCTTCACATCTCATTCCAACTTCCATGATAGATAGGATTTGTGGACCTTGGACCTTGCATTATTATGTCAACAATTCCCAAGATATACCACAAAAAATAGATATGATATACCGGTACAAATAAGCAATAATGTTATCTGTATATATATATATATGTTGTTTTTCAAGATACTTTTTGGAAGCCCAAAGTGTCAACCATTGAAGGTTTCCTTCCTGGAGGTCAAAAAAGAACAACTGAGCTCTCCAACGATGCTGCTGGACTTGCATCCCCAATCAGTTCGCGGTTCAAATCCTGTCGTGACTACCCATCTGTGAATCTACTGCATGTTTTCTCAAAATATCTTCCATATGAGGTCCGTATGTTTTGGAGGGTCCAAAACAACTCCTCTGAGGTCACCCGTACGCCCTGAAAAAATCTCGAAATGGCCAAATTAGATCACGCTTATTCTCACTCTTCCTCACCCTCCAGCAGAAGGACATATCTGTTTGGTGGTTTCACCCCATTTGAAAAAGATTAGTCAATTTAGTCAAATTGGATCATTTCCCCTGGTAAGGTTAAACATAAAAAAAATGAAACCACCAGCTAGATATCCTTTCAATACTGAAACTTATCTTCACCTGGAACATGTTCTGCTTCCATGATTGTCTCCAAACGGAACATATCATAATTCACAAACCTGACTTTGAGGGAATTTTCCTTGTGGGGTGAGGGTCTTCTAGCCAGAAGAGGTAGATCCAAAATGCAAAGAGGTAGATCCAAAAGATGTATTTTTCGGCCAAAAAGATCGCAAATTCTATTGCAACACCCGACCGGAATTGACTCCACAAAAAAATAGTGATGGACCATGTGTTCGGTCAATTTTTTCCATGAATTTCTTATCCATACCATCCATGTATGGTATATTTACCATTATTTACCTACATTTACCATAAAAATCAACTAATGTATGGTATATTTACCATTATCCGCCGACCCCTCGCTAAGGGGGAGCGCGCCTAGAAGTTTGGTCTCCAAGTTTCTTGGGTTGGCGGCTTGCACGCTTCCAAGTTTTTCGGTGCACAATGCTGGAGGGTTTTGCCTGGTTGCTTGCAGGCTTCCCGTCTTTCTGTTTCTTTTTGGTGGGTTCCAAAGGCAACGTTTCGGCAATTTTTCTGGCTGCAGTTTCGCAATGGCTTAGGGACAAAACCTGCTGGGGTTCTGCCTTTCGTTGTGCAAAGCATTTCTCGAGCATCTTTGCTGGGTTTAGACGTTTTGCTATCTTTCAGTATAGTGCGTTTCGTAGGCACGAAACCTGCTGGGGTTCTGCTTTTTTTGCATGCGCTCCCCAAAGACCTTTTTCTTGGGTTTTGCCGTTCCGTCGGTGACGTTTTGGACGTTTTGCTATCNGCATGCATTAAAATCTCAAACTATTTTTCTTCATGTTTGTCACGCACACAGCATGTGTTTCCACAAATGAAGATGTTGCAAGCCAAGATTTTTCTGCTAGGGTGTTGTCTGTGAATTCCTGTACTAGCAGCTTGCCTACTTTTAACCTAGGTTACAAGTAGGCTAACCTAGGTTCTAAGCAGGCTAGCCAAGGTTAGCCAAGGTTTGAGTAGGCTAACTGGACAGAGAAATTGTCCAAGTTATAAGTTGGACCTTCAGTAGGATCCTAATTGCAAACTAGACGCTCTAGTCATAACTAGGTTAAAATAGAACATCAAAAAGACAAAGCAAGTAGCAGTGAAGTAGAACTTAACTAGGCTAAGCAAGTTAACTAAAAGCTATCTAGGATGCAATCAATGTTGGCATTCGATTTTGTTTATTTGAATTGGGTTGCTCTTTTCTTACATTTGATCATTGGGCTGTTGTAAAATCTGTCAAAATATACATCGGTGGTGAGAAATTTGAAAACGACTAACAAAGCACCAACTTTTTTTTAATCCACATTTGAATAACAAGCAAAAAAGGAACAGCAAAAACACAATCAAAAAACTAAGAAACCCTACTCAATGTTTTGAATTAGAATTTGCTTTGTGCATTTGAGTTTAATGGCATGGAATGAACCGCGGTAATTACTCGCAGGTTTTTCTCTGAAAGCAATGATTGTTGTGGTGTTGACAAAACCACTACGAAAAAACATGTGAAACTAACATTCTACCCAAATGTCTGAAAAGAGATCTTAACCAACCAATTTGGAAAAAATGTACCAAACAATATCTGAGGAGGCACCTCTACCCAAAAAGTCCATCCAAAAAAATCTCTACCAAAAACAATCTAAAAAAGAAATCTCCACCCAAAAAAATCAAGTTGTTTGCGACATGAAAAACTGCAAACATCGAAACTGATGAAATTTGAAAAAAACCGTTGTTTCATCAGATTTCATCAGTTTCGATTTTTGCAATGTTTCTTGTTTTGTTGTTTTTCTCGGATTTTTTGGTGGAGATGTTTCTTCATTCTTTTTGGTAGAGATTTCTCTTCTGATGTTTTTTTGTAGAGATGTTTCTTCAATTTGTTTGGTAGGGAAATGTCTCTTGAGACAAATGTTTTGGTAGAGACTGTTCTTCAAATTTTAACTTCGCAGGGAATGTCTCTTCAGAGTTTCCTTGGTGGAATTTTTCGAGATAATTTTTGGTAGAGAAAGTTTTGGGTTTGTTCTTCAGATTTTTTTTGTAGAGATTTCTCTTTAGGTTTTTTTGGTAGGCATGTTTTTCCAGATACTCTTTGGTAGAGGTTTCCTTTGGTATTTGTTTGGAAGATATTTCCATTCGAAATTTGCTTGGTAGACAGTTGCCCTTCACAGATTGTTTGGTAGTGTACGTCCCACACAGTATCTTCAAAATAAATGCCGTGTCTTGGGGGATATCCCCCAAAATATTTTTGCCTTTGGGGGGGATATCTTCGTGAGATTGGTGGAAAAAAATTTTCGTGGCAGATATCACCACAGGGGTTTTTCAATGAGATTTGCCAAGCAGATTTCCTGAGGAATAGGTTTCCAGGACATACCCCACTTGTTACGTCATAACTTCTTCAGGAATAACTAACAAGAATATATATTGGAAATATCCACAAACAATTTTTTAGAAGTATTCTGGAACATATTTCCGTAGCCGTAGCCTTTCTTAGGAGGGATCTCGCGCGAAGTATTTAAAACAAATCTTGTTTTGAACATCCCAGGAAAAATCAAAAAGACTTTGGGAAGATAAGTAACCCAAGAATATGAATCATAAATCCCACAACATGTGCTGCAAAACATGCATTGTTTGAAAATAACTTGTGGCAAATATCACGGAAATATCCGACATGTTTTATCGAAATATGTTTGATTTTGTTTCAATAAAACCTGCAACAAACCTCCCTGAAGAAATCTTGGAATTTGAATTATCCCACAAATTGTTCCAATAAAAATCCTGAAGAGACAGTATTTACCAAAAAAAATTGAAGAGAAATCACTAACAAAAAACCTCTGCATAGAAATCTGCACCAAAAACCTCAGAAGAGTAATTCTCTACCAAATAAACTTGGAAAAACACAAATATTCCAAAAAATACTCTGAAGGGAAAACATTTATATACCAAAAATCATTGAAGAGAAATCACTACCAAAATATTTCCGAAACAAATATCTACCCAAAAATCTCTAAAGAGACATTCCTTGCCAACAGGTTGGAAAGAGGAATCTGTACCGAAAGAAAATGAGAACATGTTTGCCAAAATCTCTTTGAAGACTCTATAGCAAAAACTCTCTGAAGAAATCTACGCCAAACAAATTCCAGCAGAAACATCTTCCAAAAAAGTATTGGAAAAAACATTTCTACCACAAACTCTTTGAGGAGAAATCTCTACAAAGCAGTTTTCAAAAGAAACCTCACCAAAATACATTTGATGAAAAAATCTACCCAAAAAAAACTCTACCAAAAAATATTTGAAGATAAAATTCGACCCGAGTATGTCTGAAGAAAAACTCGCTACCAAACAATCTGTGAAGGCCAGCTGTCTACCAAACAAACTTTGAATAGAAATCTCTTCCAGACAAATTCCAGAGGAAACTTCTACCAAAGAGCATTTGGAAGAACATGCCTACCAAAAAAAGACTAAAGAGTCCTGAAAGTTTTTTAGGCTGCATCTTCCAAAACCATTCAGACAGAAAACTTTTGAAACTAGTCTTTGGAGGAAAAATCCCGATCGGAAACTTTCAAAACCCAAAATCTTATAACTGTCTTATAACCGTCTTATAACTGCACTTATAAGACGGTTATAAGACAGTTATAAGATTTGGGGTTTTGAAAGTTTCCGATCGGGATTTTTCCACCAAAGAAAGGCTTGTCAAGGCTTTCTGCAAAAAGCTTCCAGGATCCTCCGGGATCTGTTGGGGAGTTGATTGATGACTATTTTGGGCAAAAGTTTCCCCCAAAAAAATGTTTCCCATAAAATTTCTTCAGCGATATATTGGAGAATTCTTTCCTCCAATGTTTCTTGAATCCTTTTTCGGGCAATTTTTTCTTCAGACATATTCGGGTCGAATTCTATCTTCAAATATTTTTTTGGTAGAGTGTTCGTTGGGTAGATTTTTTCATCACATGTATTTTGGTGAGGGTTCTTTTGTTTTTTTGAGTAGACTCATTCAGACTGACTCAGACTCCCTTTATGTATTGTTTCTTTTTGCCTCAGAGTCTGAGTGAGTCTGAGTGTGAGTCTGACTGAGTCTGAGTCTCGCAGAGAAATTATCCAAAAACAATATATCAAATAATTTCGGAAGAATTACATATTCCAAACAAAAACTCTGAACACAAAATATGTACCAAAAATCGTTGAAGAGAAATCACTGCCAAAAAATCTCTGCAGAGAAACCTGTACCCAAAATCTCAGAAGAATAATTATCGACCAAACAGACTTTGAAGAGATCTTTCTTCCAAAAAAAATCTGAAGAGAAAAAATACCAAGAAATCTTTGAAGAGAAATCACTACCCAAAACTATCGGAAAAAAATCTGTACGGAAGAATCTCTAAAGAGACATTCCCAGCAAATTGGGAAGAGGAATCTCTACCAAAAAAATCTGAAGACCTTATTCTTACCAAAATGCCTTCGAAAGCATTTTTTGTAAAAACTCTCTGAAGAGAAATCCGTGCCAAACAAATTTCAATATAGAAACCTGTATCAAAAAAATATTGGACGAAACACGTCCACCACAAACTCTCTGAAGAGAAGTCTGCACAAAGCAATTTTCCAAAGAAACCACCACAAAAAATGAACAAATCCACCAAAAGTACCTGATAAAACATCTCTACCAAAAAATAGTTGAAGGTCCGGTAAAATTATGTAAAATTCTACCCAAATACATCTGAAGAAAAGTTCCCCACCGAACAATCTGTGAAGGGGAACTCTCAACCAAACAAACTTTGCCGAAAAGTCTCTTCCAAACAAATTCCAAAAGAAACCTCTACCAAAAAATATTTGAGGAAACATGCCTACCAAACATAGTCTGAAGACGACTCTCTACGAAAAAATATATGAACAAATTTCTCTCCCTAGAAACTTTGTCAAATAATATTTCTACCAAAAATTATCCCAACAGAAATTTCTACTAAAAAAATCTACCAAGGAAGCTCTGACGAGACATTGTGCAAGCCAAGAAAACAAATCTCTACCAAAAAGTCTCTTTAGATCTCTTTAGAGACATCTGCCTACCAAACAAAATATGAAGAAAAACCGCCACAGAAAAATACCTGAAGAAAACTCTCGACCAAAAATATGAAGAAATATCTCCACCAAAGAGTTTGAAACATAGCAAAAAACAACTGGCAAAATTCAGAACTGATGCAATCAGCTGAAAACATGTTTTTAGATGTCATCAGTATCGATTTGCCAGTTTCGTGCAAAAAATGGTTGTGGAGATTTCTCTTGAAATTGTTTTTGGTAGAGATTTTTTTTGGATTTTTTTGTCAAGGACGCCTCTTCAGATATTGTTTGGTAGAGTTTTTGTTTGAAATTTGGTTGCTTAAGATCTCTTTCAGATATGTTTGGGAACAATGTTAGTTTTAAATATTTTTTGGTACTGGTTTTGTTACGACACCAACATCCATTGCTTTCACAGAAAACCTGCAAAAACCATGGTGCACTCACTTCATGTCAGTGTCAATGAAATCAGATGTGCAACGCAAAAAATCTAACCCCTAGCATTGAGACAGGTTTCTATGTTTTTGTTTTTTTGACGTTTGCTTGTTTTGCTTTTCAATTTTAAGTGAAATACGTCATTATTTTTTTAGTTGTCCTTCATTTGTTTCAAAACATACTGGTGGTTAATTTGAAATCAGAACAGCTGACTTGAAGTTATTTTGATCTCAAGTTAGGGATGATTCAGATTGGTTTTTTGCTAACCTGATTTCAGGTTGGCAGTGATTCTACTTGGTTTTATGTTGTCTTTTGGCTTACATGCATGTGTCGTGTATGGTTTGGAAAGTTCATTGCATGGTTGTCTTGTTTTGAAGTTGGTGTATAGTTTCTGCTAATGTTCCAAAACACTGTGAGTTTGGTTTTGTTTATGATGCTTTGCATTTTGTTGAACAGGTCTACAAAAACCTCAAACCAGCTAAAAAAACAGTTGTAACCAGTTACAAAACAGTTCCAAACCAGATAAGCAACACCCATATCAGTTATTTTTATTTAAAATGCCTATAACAACATAGCTGGTCCTAATTGGCCTTATAACTGGTTAAAACTGCTCTAACTTACTTGGCGCACTTTTTTCTGGTCTAACTCAGTTAAAACTAACGGCCCACGTTGTTTCATGTCACTAAAAAATCAAATGCACAAAGCAAATTCTAATTCAAAACATTGAGTCGGGTTTCTTAGTTTTTTGATTGTGTTTTTGTTGTTCCTTTTTTGCTTGTTATTCAAATGTGGATCGAAAAAAGTTGGTGCTTTGTTAGTCGACATTCAGGCGAGCCTGCTAGTACAGGACTTCACAGTCCACACCCAAGCAAAAGTTCTAATTTGTGGAAACACGTGCTGTGTGCATGACAAACATGACAAATGTATAGTTTCAAGTTTTAATGTATTTACAGACAGTACCATTTATCGGAAAATGATGATATCATTCTCCGATAACACACTTCCGATATCACTTTTGCTATCAAAAGCGCTTTTGATAGCAAAAGTGATATCGGAAAGCGCTTTTAACATCAAAAGCGCTTTTGATACCAAAAGCGCTTTCCGATATCACTTTTGGAAGCAAAAGTGCAAGGTTGGAGCC